>JADBJO010003804.1:0-25000 GCA_016801955.1 Conus betulinus
CGCTCACATTCGCTCGCTCACGCGCGTGCACATGCACACCCGCATGCTTGCACGCGCGTGCGCGCGCGCACGCACACACACACACTCACACACACACACGCGCGCGCGCGCGCATGCACACATACATACACACTCGCACGCACGCACGCGCGCGCGCACACACACACACACACACACAAACATGTGGATGTGTACGCGTTCATTCACCAACACATGGAAATTCTCTCTCTCTCTCTCTCTCTGTCTCTCTCTCTCTCTCTCTCTCTCACACACACACACACACATGGACGAGATTCAAAATGGCGGATACACTCAGCTTCTAATTTTTCTCTGGCAAAAGTTGTCGCATTAGAAGGTCCCGGGATGAAGACCAGAAGTGGCTGTACGCGATCAGCTACAAAGTCTGACCAGTGTGACTGCACGAAACGTTAGGGCAGCTGGACGAGCACTGACAACATCTGTAGCGAGTAGGGGAGTCCGGATCGAACAACCTGCACCATCAACTGACCAACGTACCGCCAAGACTTCGGACGCAATATTTTCGATCAACGATCAACCCTACGATACCAACTCAGAGACGCCCGATTCTATAAAAAAAAAAAAAAAAAAGTGCAGATCCTGATTTGAAGCAAGTGATTTTGACCCTTTTGACGATCGGGAAAGACTGGGCTTCAATATCAGGAGTCGGTGCAGAACGCAAAAATAGAACACTGTTCTACTGTAACCCAGTCAACACAGACTAAAGATGCAAGTACACTACGCACTTTCGCGGAGGTAGCTAGAACGCCTCCACCACCTGGTGCAGCTCAACCACACGCACAGGCGGATCCGAAAAAAAGAAAAGTAGGCCAAATAATGCAAGCGCAAAAGTACAAAAATCTCTTCAGAAGTCGCCCGCTTCGCATGACGAAATTACTTCGGATGACGCAAGTCGCAAAAAAGTCGTACTCGGCGTCTTCCAAGAAGAAGAAAGAAAGCGAGGAATCAGATCTACCAAAAGTGCTCATTCTGCATGACTCTGTGCTGAATCACGTACAGCCAAACAGACTAGGTAAATCCTATGATTTCAAAGCCTGCAAAGAAAGTACCAACACTCTGTCAGACACCCAAAACAAACTGAAAACTGCCTGCTCTTCTCTTGACAAGCCAGATGCTGTTGTTTATCCACTGTGGCGTCAATGATCTTAAAGCCAAAGATGCCAAAGAAGCATGCAATAACCTTACCACTGCCGTGAAAGGCATGGCCAAAAGACACCCTACAATAAAGTTTGTTGTTAGTAACTCCACCGCCGTAAAAGATTCCAGTAGAAGTGAAGAGGCAGCTGCACAACGCAATGGTCACCTCAGAGCTACACGAAGTGCCCAATATCTCCTTCGTCTGGAATGACAACATCAAGCGGTACAACCTGAGGGACGCCATCCACCCCAACTTCAGAGGGACCAGCATCCTCGCCAGTAACATCAGGCTTCATCTTCGCAACCTCCTCTGGAAAACACCGAGGAAGCCATCACACTCTGCAAGGTTCTACCACCCCTATACCTACTCCAGGACCTTCACATCGTGACTGGTTCAATCCTTACCTTGCCCTGAGCGACTGGGACCTTTTCTACTGACGTCAATTTTTGTTCCACATGCGAACTTGGGACTGCTGAGTAATCCACGTTCATTTCGCCATTAATGACTGTTCAGCATCGTAATTTAGAATATTGTAGATTCTGTTAATCAGTTATAGACGAGAGAAATATTTTAAGTAACCCTTGTATGCCTATATAGGACTAATCGTCTGTTTTTATTTTTGTCATATTTTTTCTGACAAACTAACGTAGGCGTATTGTTTTAGCATTGTTCTGATAATCTTTGTGTTATCAGAGCGTGTTTAAGATTTCTTTTCATTATATTATCGTTTTTCATTTACTTACGTTCGTTAATTGCGTTTTCCCACCCTTTACATAATGCCATCTAAACATCTTTGATCTATGAAGTTTATGCAGTGGAACGCTAGGTCTGTTACCACAAACTTGCCTTATTTAGTTCAACATCTTGCAAATAACTCCTACCAAGCTCTTATTTTACAATCTTTTAAATGTGAAAAAAATAAACAAACTGCCTAAATTATCAGGTTATTATTACCCACCAGTTCATGAACAAGTAGATGCTGTTACTAAAATCAATACAGCTATATATATTAAAGAAGGAAACAGACTGTAAAGTATACCCGTCCCCCTGCTCCAAACAATATTCCAACTTTACATTCGTGTGCTGCTCGAATTAAATTAAGGGAAGATTTTATGATAAACATAGTCTCTACATATCTTCCCAAAGGACCAAATGAATTTAATACAGAATGGTTACACACTCTACCAGACAACGAAAAATGGTTAATAGCAGGGGACTTTAACGCCCATTCGCCATTTTGGGACAAGAATTGCACATCAGTACATGTAACTAGTAACCGATTTGTAGAAAATATTGTTGATTCATGTTTATATTTGCTTAATGATGGCAGTATAACTAGAATTCCAGACATTCCAACTCAGGGCATCAGCAATAGATTTATCCTTGATATCTCCTGCATTAGCATCTGAATGTAGTTGGTCTACCTTTGACAATACTCTAGGAAGCGACCACCTTCCAATAATTGTAACTTTCAATAAAATAACTGATTCTTGTGAATTTCAAGAAGACATAATCCCAAAATATAATTATAAATCAGCTGATGGGGAAACCTTCAAAAACAAACTAGCTACATACCAGACTGTTGATATTAATATTGATAGCGTTGATCAGTTGTATTCGTATTTTACTGATGCTATCCTTAGTGCTGCAAATGTAGCCATTCCAAAATTTTGCCCAGTTAAGTCAAACAAACACTCAGGAAATATCTGGTGGACACCTGCTTGTGACTCAGCCGATAATACCAAAAAATGTTTGTTTAAAATATATTTAAAAGACAAAAACCCTAGAGAATCTAACAGCCAAGAACAGAGCGAATCACTACAGTAACATGGTAATAGCTCAAGCTAAAAGGCAATATTGGTCTTCTTTCTGCTCTAATGAGATTTCGAATCATAAAGATTTACAAAAAGTTTGGGAAAAAGTTTCATGAAATGAAAAGGGGTTTAAAACTTGCCATCTTGTCCTGTCAAGCTGAAGAACAAAGGATTTCCTTCTAATTCAGAAAAAACAGAATCATTCGCCGATATGTTTTCCGAATCTATGCGTTTGGAAGGTCTGTCCTTTAAAGATAAAAATTTCAGAACAGAAGAAGAAGAAGAAAATAAAGACGATTATATAGATCCAGTTAATGATAATAGTCATTTCTGTCCTTTAAAGATCAAAATTTCAGAACAGAAGAAGAAAATAAAAAAGATTATATAGATCCAGTTAATGATAATAGTCATTTCATCAATGCTCCAATTACTCTTGATGAAGTGAAAGATGCCATTCTATCTCTTCCTAATAAGAACACACTTCCGTAGGACTAGATAAAGTTCCAATGATGTGCTTAAACACCTGCCTGAAAATTGTGTCTTATTACTGCAGAAATTGTTTCAAAAAACGTTGGTTTGAGGGCGTAATGCCAGAACAATGGAAACAATCTATCATTGTACCAGTTTTAAAGCAAGGCAAACCTCCAACAGATAAGCATAGTTACAGACTGTAATGGTTCAACATTCTTGGTTTTATGACTTTTTATTCTTTTGGTCGGCGCGATACAATCTCGAGCTTCTTGCTCGTACTTTGTTAAAAACCGGTGTCCGGAGTTCAATCATGGGGGCCCGTCCTCTTCTGCGCATGTCCGCAGTTAGCACTATTTCTTTAAACCGAAATACTATAGAAAATAATGTGAACGAAACATTACATCCCTCCCTGGGGTGAATAGATAAAAACTTAGATTTTTTTTTTTTTTTTTTTGTCGCGACCGGCTTTTTACAATCGCGATAAAATGGATCAAAATACAACCCCCTGATGGACAATATAGGTTCGATCAAAAATTTCGAAAGATGTACATCAGCGGATATAGTCTTTAAACTTGGATGGCGGCTGTTTTGTTCTTCGAGATCTTCGGGCAGGACCAGAAGCAGGAGACCCTTCAGATCCATGTGGCAAGGCCTGGGCAGCGGGTGGAGGCTTCCTGGCAACAGGGACATCACCAGGCGCATCAGCTGGGGCGTATCTGGAACAGTCCTTGGGGCATGGACTGCAGCAGGTGGCACTGTCCCTGGGGTATGGACAGCAGGAGTAGCAGCAGCTAATGGAGTCTTGAAGCTTGGTTCTGCGTCAAGCTTGTCTCTGGGGACTGGCGTTCCTGAGCTTCTGGATGCAGGCGTCGTCATCACTTCTGGAATCTTTTTAAAGTGGGACGAGTTGCGGGTGATGGAGCGCCTGGCGTTGGAGGCTGTCACCATTGAACCTTGACGAGCTGTAACAGTCATGGCTCAGGAGAAAATGGAGTAGTGAGCTTGTTCTCCTTTGGCTGCCTTACCAGAACATTGTCTCCAAGCTTGATGTCAGGATAGGATGAATTGCGAGATTCATCTGCTGCTGCTTTCATTTTCGTCTTCCCTTCTCTGTCTTTCAGCCTTATTTTGAGGTCTTGATGGTCTTGTAGACCAGAGGCTGAGGTTTCGGGAAGGCGTGTGCGAATCTTTCTCTTGAAGAGAGCTTCAGCTGGAGACACTCCCGTTGTTGAGTGGGGGTGTTGCTCGATAGTTGCGTAGAAATGAGTACAGTTCTTGCTTCCACGCTTTCTTTTCCATGTGTGCTGTTTGTATGGCTTTTTTGAGTGTAGCCATCATTCGCTCTGCTCCGCCGTTGGCTTGAGGCCACAAGGGTGTGATCTTCCGATGGTGAAATCCAGAATATGAGGCAAAATTTCTGAAATCCTGAGAGTTGAAGGGTGGGCCGTTGTCTGTCTTTACAGCTTCGGGAACACCATGCCGAGCAAAAATGGCATCTAGCTTAGGGATGGTAGATTTGGCGCTGGTTGTAGACATGATTTCTACCTCTGGGTACCGGGAATAGTCATCCACAACAACAAGCAGATAGTCACCCGAAGGGAATGGTCCACAGAAATCAACGCTGACTTCTTTCCATGGGGAACTGGGTAGTGGGGACATGTGGAGGGGTTCTGTGTGATTTGAGGGAGTGGGTTGGCACAGGGCAAGCATGACTTGATTTTCGCATCAACGAATTTGTCCATCTGTGGGAACCAGATCTTCTCCCGCAGCAAACTCTTGGTTTTCACTAAGCCTTGATGTCCCTCATGTGCTATGTTGACTACTCTGTGTTGAAGAGCTTGGGGAATCACAATCTTATTGCCTCGCAATATGATTTCAGAGTTGTCACACAAAGAAAGTTCATCTCTTACAGTCTTGAAGATGAGAAAAGCAGTGATGTCTACAGAAGAGTCTTTTGGCGTTTGCCACTGGTTGGTTTGCAGTGCTGTTTTCACTGCTCGAAGAGTAGGGTCAGCTGCTGACATTTTGGAAATCTCCTCACTGGTCATGGCTTTCGGAGTTGAATGCTCAGTGATGAAATTGATGTACTCCTCTGCAACTTTGGTTTCATGGGCTGTCTTGGTATTGGCTGAGGTCACTGGATGACGGCTCAAGAAATCTGCTGGATTTTCATCTCCTGGTTTGTACTTCAGGACAAAACTGTATGACTGAAGTCGGATGTTCCATCTCTCGATCCGCGCGTTGGTGTGAGATGTTGGCCGGTTGAAGATTCCTTCTAACGGCTTGTGATCAGAGATGACTGTGAACGTCTGGCCGAAAAGGTAGAGGTGAAAGTGTTCACAAGCCCAAACTACCGCCGCTAAAAGCCTCTCTCTCTGTCTGGGAATAGCGAGTCTCTACATCAGTGAGTGCACGGCTTGCATAGGCTATGACCTTCCTCTGACCTCTCTTGTCCTCTTGCACCAGGATGGCACCTAGACCAACAGGACTAGCATCAACAATGATCTCTGTTTTGGACTTGTCATCAAAGTATGCCATTGTCTGTGGGTTGGTGACTTGATCCTTCAGCTTGTTGAAGGCATCTTCTTGGTCCTTTGTCCATTTCCATTCAGTCCCCTTTCGCGTCAGATCTCTCAGCGGTTTTGTCACGTCTGCGTACTGGAGAATGAATCGGGAAATGTAGTTTGTCATGCCAAGAAAACTGCGAACTTCCTTCGGAGTTGTTGGCCTCGGCATCTTCTTGATGGCATCAATCTTCTTCGCATCTGGAGACATGCCGTCCTTGCCGAAGATGAAGCCGTAGAACTCGATGGTCTCTTTGTTGAACTCACATTTTCCCTTGTTCAAAGTCAACCCTTTCTCTCTCTCATGCGATCCAGGACTCGTATGAGTGTTCTGTCATGCTCTTTCTGGTCACGTCCGTGAATCAAGATGTCATCGCTTGTGTTCAGTGCATCTGGAATGTCACTGAGAGTTTCTGCAATCATGTTTTGGAATATCTCTGCTGCGCTGGTAACACCAAAGTTGAGACGTTTGTAGCGACGTAAACCAGCATGAGTAGTGAACGTTGTGATGTTTCTGGAATCTTCATCAAGTTCCAGCTGATGATATCCCGAGTTCAGATCAAGCTTGCTGAATACTTTTGCCTGGTTCAGCTGCATCAGGATGTCGTCGACCGTTGGCATGATGTGTCTTGTTCTCTTGATGGCTTGATTTGGGAGTCTCATGTCCACACATATCCGTATTTCGTCTGGATTTTTCGGCTTGGGTGCAGCAACGATGGGTGATACCCATGGTGTTGGTCCGTCAACCTTCTCTATGATATCCAGATCTTCAAGGCGTTTCAGTTCCTGTTCCACCTTCTTCCTCAGATGGAATGGAATACGTCTGTGTGGCTGGCAGACAGGTTTGACTTCAGGGTCAATGTGTAGTTTCACCTTCATGTCCTTCATCTTGCCAATCCCTTCAAAGAGATCAGGATAGGAGTCAGGGATATGATGTTGACAACTGTAGGCAAACTGGATCAACCCCAGGTTTTGTGCAGTCGATGAGCTCAATAGTTTACCCCCTGAGTGTGACCTAACTACAAAGAAAGTCTCTTTCTTCACTTGAGTCTTATGCTCGACCGTAGCTGTAGCTCTACCAGCTATGACCAAGGGTGTAGTCGAACCATATGCGTAAAATCTTCGCTTGTGTAGGTTCTGGCTGTAAAGAAAGCTTTTGGGCTGTCTCCCCGTCAATGATATTGACTGATGCGCCTGTATCAATGAAAAAATTTTACTGTCTTCTTGTTGACTGTCAGGTCTACAGTAGGAGTCTTTCCAACTCCAAAACAGTACTCATCATCACTCTCTTGTGCTGCATCTGGGCATGGCGTTTCACCGCTATCTTGCGTCACTCGACGAACTCTTCGGCCTTGGGGCTCTCTGTTTTGGGCTTCTCTGCCTTGGTTGGATCTGCATACTGCAGCATAATGTCCTAGTTTCCGCATGCTCTGCATCTCCTGTCTTTAGCAGGACAATCTCTTTTAGCATGTCTTTCTTTGCTGCCACACCATCCACAGTTTTCTTGTTGGTTCCCCTAGCTTTTTGTCCTTGAGTCTTGACATTCGTGCCTCTCTTCATGAAGTTTGCAGTCTCTGCTGTCTCCATTTCTTTGGCTTGAACATCAGCTAACTCTAACGAGCGTGCTAGTTTGAGTAGGGCTTCCAAGTTCATATCTTCTTGAAGCGCTCTGCGTCTCAGCCTGTTGGAGGTACAACCTTGCAGAATTTGGGCTTTGATCTCTCTGTCTAAGTCTGCAAATTCACATGTGGACCCCAGTTGTCTAAGTCTTGTGCAAAAACTATCAACTGACTCGTCTGCAGCTTGTTTTTCTTGACGAAACTTGAAAGTTTCAAAGTCCACACTTTTCTTAGGTTCTAAGTAGTCAGACAGAGACTTTTTGAGTGCCTTATACCATCTTCAGAGTCATCTCCCTTTTGTTCATCAGTAAAAGTCTGCACTATGTCAAACACCTCATCACCAGACACATGCAAAAGTAAGGCCTTCTTCCTAGCTGGATTGTCAAGTCCCATTGCCGTAACCATGATTTCAAACCTAGCAATGTACTTTCGCCAACGAGTACCAGGATTCTGTTCTTCACCATGAATTCTAAACTTCTCAAAGTTCGGAATAGCAGCCATTTTCACAAGAATTGAGAAAATGAGAATGATTTTCACCGACCTTAATTTCGACGTGTGTGGTGTTTGCGTAGTCTTACTGTTGTAGAGGCGTCGTCTGCTTTACTGCGCATGATGAAAGCTGTGCAAACTGGACTAAAATCCGGCCACTGGCACACAAAGGAATCAGTTTCTGGAACGTATGCATATATCCTAGCCTAGTTTAACATTTAAGACCTGGCCATTTGACACCCGTTTAGCATGCGTCAAAGTGATGCCACGTCGCTGGAAACAGCTAAACTAAGATAACGCACAACGTATGACTGACGTCGACTGTGGTAGCCTAACGTGGATGAGTTTTCTCTTCACCGTGTTGGTCCGGATCCTCGTCGCCAATGTAATGGTTCAACATTCTTGCAGAATTTGAACGAGAAGACATATGACTTAGTTTTATGACTTTTTATTCTTTTGGTCGGCGCGATACAATCTCGAGCTTCTTGCTCGTACTTTGTTAAAACCGGTGTCCGGAGTTCAATCATGGGGGCCCGTCCTCTTCTGCGCATGTCCGCAGTTAGCACTATTTCTTTAAACCGAAATACTATAGAAAATAATGTGAACGAAACATTACACAGACCAATAGCATTAACCTCACATACCTGTAAACTATTAGAGAGAATAGTTTTTGAGAAGATTGATGCAGTGTTGTCAAAAAAAAAAGTTATTCCAGTTAATCAAGCAGGCTTCCAAAATGGCAGGTCTGCCATTCACAATTTAATGAAACTCACAACAAATGTAAAACAACAATTTGCAAGAAGAAGAAATGTTCTAGCGACTTTTTTTGATATCAAGAAAGCTTATGACCAAGTCTGGCACACCAAGCTCCTTTACAAATTGAAACAAATCGGGATTTCGGGACATTTATATCACTACATTAAATGCTTTTTGAGTTAAAGAAGCATACGTGTTCGAGTAGGGAATGCATACTCCAATTCTAGATCTTTACATATGGTATTGCCACAAGGTTCTGTTATTGCCCCTATGTTATTTAACATCTTAATGTGCGATTTGCCTTCGCTCTTGTCAAAGCATGTTGTATTAGTACAATATGCTGATGATTTATGCATCTGGATGAATGTTACAATGAAAAGAAAAACGTCAAAAGGGAATTGAACTACATCAAGAAGAGAGCTCGATCATATATTTACTTATATGGACGAAAATGGTCTGACATTATCTACAGAGAAAAAACACATATGATTCTCTTTAATAATGGCAGCAATCCATCAGAGCTGCCGTTTTTCAAAATAGAAAATACGACTATTCAGTATAAAGATATAGTGAAATTTCTAGGTATCTATCTTACACCAAAGTTGTCCTGTAATGCTCATATCAACTACATCATTACCAAGGCAAGGAAATGTTTAAATTTATTAAAGATTATAAGCAAACAAGCTGGGGGGGCAAGTTTGAAAAGTTTTGAAACATCTCTCTATGTCGCTGATTAGATCAAAATTGTCCAATGGACAAGGTTTTTTTTTTTTTTTTAGCGCCCCTTATTATTTACTTCAGAAACTTCAAAGCATAGACTTCAAGGGTTATAGGCTTGCTCTTGGTGTGCCTTTTCACATATCAACGCTTGGAACTTATATACAAATTGGAGAATTGCCTTTGGACGAGTACCTAAGTCTTGCATGCGCTAAATACGTTCTGTATTGCCTGTCACTTCATGTCTGTGCTGTATTGTATGTCACTTCATGTCAGTGCTGTATTGTATGTCACTTCATGTTAGTGCTGTATTGTCTGTCTCTTCATGTCAGTGCTGACATGAAGTGACATACAATACAGCACAGTGACAGACAATACAGCACTAACATGAAGTGACATACAATACAGCACTGACATGAAGAGACAGACAATACAGCACTGACATGAACTGATAGACAATACAGCACTGACAGGGAGTGACATACAATACAGCACTGACATGAAGTGATAGACAACACAGCACTGACATGAAGAGACAGACAATACAGCACTGACATGAACTGATAGACAATGACAGCACTGACAGGGAGTGACACACAACACAGCACTGACATGAAGTGACAGACAATACAGCACTGACAGGGAGTTACATACAGTACAGAACTGATATGGAATGACAGACATCACAGAACGGATGTAGATGCATGTTTCAATCAACGCAGACACCGTTCTGTAACACCAGAATGGCGGCGGTCACGCGAGGATCAAAACAGAAGCAGTTCATGGACAAACAGGTCATGAGAAAATGCGGCTAGGAGGCATCGGGCAACGAGCTGAAATGAAAGAGAGAGCCAACAGGAGTTGGTAGAGCATCGGACAACGAGCTGAAATGAAAGAGAGAGCCACCAGGAGTTGGTAGAGCATCGGACAACGAGCTGAAATGAAAGAGAGAGCCAACAGGAGTTGGTAGAGCATCGGACAACGAGCTGAAATGAAAGAGAGAGCCACCAGGAGTTGGTAGAGCATCGGACAACGAGCTGAAATGAAAGAGAGAGCCACCAGGAGTTGGTAGAGCATCGGACAACGAGCTGAAATGAAAGAGAGAGCCACCAGGAGTTGGTAGAGCATCGGACAACGAGCTGATGAAAGAGAGAGCCACCAGGAGTTGGTAGAGCATCGGACAACGAGCTGAAATGAAAGAGAGAGCCACCAGGAGTTGGTAGAGCATCGGACAACGAGCTGAAATGAAAGAGAGCCACCAGGAGTTGGTAGAGCATCGGACAACGAGCTGAAATGAAAGAGAGAGCCACCAGGAGTTGGGTAGAGCATCGGACAACGAGCTGAAATGAAAGAGAGAGCCACCAGGAGTTGGTAGAGCATCGGACAACGAGCTAAAAATGAAAGAGAGAGCCACCAGGAGTTGGTAGAGCATCGGGCAACGAGCTAAAATAAGAGAGAGAGCCACCAGGAGTTGGTAGGGCGTCAGCCCTACCACGCTTCTTTGGTGGCTTTTAGTTGACGGCGATGTGTTTCGATTTGAGATTTACTTTTTACATTCATATCTTGATTTCACCAAAATAGATGAATTTTGACCTTGTCTTCGGAACTTCCGGGTGTTAGCCACAAGTCGAGAAAACATCTGTATTTGAACACACACACACACACACACACACACACACACACACACACACACACACACACACACTGACTGATTGACTGACTGAAACCAATTTATTGTCAGATTAACTCATGGTTGTACTGACATTTAAGAAAACATTATTAACAGAAGGTCAACGTCTTTCATTCAAAGAAAAGGAACATAATTCATACACACACACACACACACACACACACACACACACACACACACACACACACACACACAGAGGAAAAAAGACATAAAAAAGAAGAATTCTGCCCATTATATACAATATTGTATCCTTTGCACCCTTGCCACTATTTCTCTTTCCCTCTTCAAACATCAAAGCAATAAACATATAGACGAAATATTTCTACACACACACACACACACACACACACACACACACACACACACACACACACACTGAGGGCCATATATATTGGTATCCAGAAAACATTATTCTGTGTGACCACATGTATATCCAATACATGGGAGTCAAGAATCATCAAAGTATGGAACTGGCTGACATATTACTCGTAAGAGTCGAACAGCTTATGGGTGTATATGGATTGCTGAAGGGAGGAAGAGAGTGGGAGGGGGAGGATGAAAAAGCCTTGCTCTACGAGCAAATTAGATGCGGAACCATACTGATATGGAATATGCCTAGAATAAGATTTTAACATGTCAAACATTCACGAATTGCGAGAAAAAAAAAAGCGGGCGAGGGCGGAAGGGGGAGGGGGACGAAGGGGGACGGGGGGGGGGGGGGGGGGGGGGGGGGGGGATGGGGAGGGGGGGGGGGGGGGGGGGGGGCGGTAGAGGAGTTAAAAATAACTTCCAAGTGGATAAGATTTAATAAAATAAACAGCCAACATCGCCAGACTCCAACCATTCTCATAACTGGGATTGAAGACACTAGACATAGTCAGAGAAAGGTTAAAGGACTTGATCTTATCATGAAGAGGCTGAAAGTGAGTTCTTGTACTAGTACAGTCAAATAAAAAATGACGGACATCCAGAGTCTGACCACATGCACAAGCAAGTGCTGGTTTTAAATACATGCCTAACCAACCATTAACCTGCAACCTATGTACAAGGTTACGGTTTGGGATTGGTCCTGGGGGATTACAATATTTTCTTGTTGGTTTAGTCATATCCCATCTGTGCTTCCAAGCTGAATCTTCAAGGTATTGTTCCTGTCTTATGTTCCACATTGAACTTGTGAGAATGTGAATACTTCAGATGAAGAAAGGATATCACAATTCAAAACATCACATTCATTTCATGCAGCTTCATTTGCATAAAAGTCAGCTAAATCATCGCCACGTAAACTGGAGTGCCCTGAAACCCATAACAAAGTTATATTGATACCCCGGGTTATTAAATGATGAATGAGAAATAAGATCTCACATACCAAGTCTAAACGCTTAGACTTTGATTGACAACGTAGAGCCGTAAGCACTGATTTTGAGTCCGATAATATAAGTATTTGTCTATGTATAACATGCATGTCAATCTAAAATCTAGTGCTATCAAAATGGCAAATAACCGCTGTAAATATAGAACATCCTTTCGTAATATGGAATTTCTCTCTAAGGCTAAGCGCTAGTATTACAAAGAAAGCCCCAACATCAGAACACCCTAAAACAGAACCATCTGTGAAAATGTGTAGAAAGGACTCGTACTTCCTATCCATCAAGTCTTTGGCATAGGATGATAGTAACAGAGGATTCTCCTTTTTTTTTTTTTTTTTTAAGATCTCTGTAAGTGTAGATGATTTCAGCCTGCTCTGACAACCATGAAGGGTATTAACAACATGGAATAACAGCAATACCATCAAGAGACAGGTTACAGTTCTGAAACAATGGAGAAACATAATCACCTAGGGACATGTACACCGCTGTGTTACGGATCTCTCTTAAAGTACGTATAGTACTTCCATCCAATTCAGTCATTACTGAATTTGGGATGGTTCTAGCTCTCACTGTAAACTTACAGGAGCAGCTTAGCCTGTGTTAATTTAAGGGTAACACACCAGCCTCCTTGTACGTCAAATCAGTTGAAGTCCATCAGGGAAGTCAATAACAAGTCAAATCTGGTTAGCTTGTGTAAATCTGTCTTTCCAGCGTAAAAAAAAAAAAAAAAAAAAAAAAAAAAAAAAAAAAAAAAACGAACAAAAAAAAAAACTTCTTGGCCATACGACAGAATTGAACGAACTAGCCCTGAGGCGACATAGACGGGATTATATCCCTAGTTAATCTGAGGTATAAGTTTAGTAGAAAGAAAACGTAATAATCCATTTTTTTCGTAGTCTTTTCTACAAGGTAATTAAGATGTTTTCTCAAAAAAAGTTTAAAGTGGAAGATTACACTGAGAGAACGTATCTTGCTTGCTTGGGTATAGTAAATTATTATCAACCCCTTTTTATCAACAGCTTCTCTGCCTTCAAGCATTCAAGCCCATTGTAAAGACAACAAAAGCCGTATTGTGAGCAGAAAAAAAACATTTGATTTCATGTAATGAAAAATATTGTCAACTGTTTCCTGAAACTGCTCAATGATTTTCTTTCTTCTGGTTTCTTGTTTGGAAACTATCCTTCTTCTTACACACACACACACACACACACACAAAGGAAAGAAGAAGTCATCTGTTTGCAAGAAAATGCCAAAGGCATGGATAAGCTTCTGTGTGACATACGCCTTTTTGGAATTTCTATCTGCGATGCAAAAGAAAAATTGTATTTTAATTGATTAAAGTGTTATTCAGTTGAACTGCACAGTATTGCATACTTCAATAGATGACGCCGTATCGTTAAAAAGTAGTGAGAGTGCGAGTACGCGGCCGCGAACCAGTCGTTGTAAACGGGGGAGTAATCATTGATTTCAAAACATTTACAAGGGGAGATTATTCTCATAGTACTCAAGTTCCAGGAACGCCTGTTGATCTGGTCAACTGGGAACGAAAACCGTGTGATGGCAGTTGCGGAAGTTTTTGCTCCCGATGGCGTATAAAGTGTTTACCCTACACTTCAAAGGGTGGCTTAGTGTGACACATGTCTATCCGGTGTTTTTTAACTGTTCCTAGTATCGTAACTACTTCTCAGACACACAAACATATGCACACACACAGTGCAACTCACCCTTCAATAGCCGGGACGGCGGGTGGTGGTCAGTCTGCGACACACTCTGTCCAGGCCTTTCGCCCGTGTCAGAGGGTCAAGCAGCTAATGGTGGAGGTGACCAGGGAAGGCTATAAGGGCCATGTCTGGTCCGTCAGGTAGTTGGCAGCGCACGTGGAGACTGGTTGCAGTCCGCGCCCGGGTCGTCAGTCGGTGTGGTCTCAAGGTGACGCCTCACGTCACTCGCTGCTTGGCGTAGGGACGGGCGTCGACTCAGGTACTGCGTAGAGACTGGTAGGGGAATTCTTGACGTGACGTCGGGAGCTCCGCTCTTGAGGTGTCGGCTTGCCAGGGGTCACAAGCCAAATGCTCAGCTTCGTCGTCACTCTGTCGTCTGCTGATAAGTGAACTCTGCTCATGCGAGGTGCACCTTCCGGTTCCGGTTAGGAACCGGGTGCGTATGCGCACTGCGTGCGTCACTACACTCCCCCCGACTTTATGAAAAAGCTTTAGCGAGTGTAGTTCCCTCACAAGAGCCCAGGTCTGGCTGGCATCCGCATGTCTCTAACAGCTGAAGAGACGCAGAGCGTGTGTCGGCAGTCAGGTCCAATAGCTCCTCCACGGGCACTGACAGCATCGGTGCAACACACTCGGCCACCTGGAAGAGCTGGTTGGGTGCAGACCACTGGGCCTTTCTGGGGTGGAAATATGGAGCATCTGTCTCCAGCAGGATACGGTCCCGGTCCATCCCACCTAGTGCTTTGGCCTGGTCCTGATTAAAGGACCTGGCCAGCCGGGTAAAGCCAAAATGGACGTTGGGGAAGGCCTCCACTCACCGGTCACGGACATTCTCGTCCCCCGTGAAGCAGTGCACATATACACACTGCTCCCGGGGCACTCCCTTCCGGACCAGGCACAGTGTTTGGAGGTAGGCCTCCACCCCATCATCTCTCGGGCATCCCTCGGCAATGCAGCACGAGAACATGGGGGGGTGAAACCAAGGGCAGAATCCTGCGGAGATTTACAGCTTGCTGGGACCAGGTCTCAATTGGTATGCTGTGGTCGAGTCCAATCTCGCCCACAGCAGCCACCCGTGGCGATGAGACAAGTTCCCGCAGCTTCAAAGGGCTTGCTCACATCTCGACCAGCCAGTTCCGAACAATGCTTCGGATGCAGCCCAGCCGCTACCACCATATCCTCAGGGTACTGGGCGAGATCCTCGGAGGAAGGGTAGGAGACGGGATCACAGAAGGAGGCACAAGTTCCCACCCAACCGGACCCCGTTTTTCCATCCTCACAAAGGTCCCATCCAGCACAGCCTGTAGGTTGGAGTCCAGCGGGAGCCGCATGGTCCGGATAGTTATATCCAGGTGGAAATGTGCATCAAATGCCTGCGGGAACTGGGTATCGGGTATCATGGCTGCTTGGGCAGGCTCAAAGGCCTCCGGCATCGGATAGTGTTCCCGCCAGTACTAGCTCTCCTGGTGGTCCATCCGCGCCACCAGAAGCAGCACCACCCTCCAATGACAAACACGGCTGGGGATTCTGCCGGGTACAACTGGAAGGTAGTCGGCACCGGCTCCCCAATGTACTGACAAAAAGCTGTCATAGCCTCCCGCTGCCCATCCGAGATGCGTGCATCTTTCAGGGTGGACAGGAGACGCTGCATATTGAGGAACCGAACCAAGTCCTCCCAGCGTCCAGACGACACATAATCAGCCAGTCCATGGCCTGCAGCAATGCCTTCCTACGCCACTTCAGCACATTTTCTGATGTTGGGGACTCCAGGGAGTCCATTTTCTGATGTCGAAGACTCCAGGGAGGTGATGCATGAAAGCATGCACCTTCAGGTCCCCTACTGGCTCTTGGCAGCCCGGTACCATACACTCCTCCTCCCAAGACTCAACTGGGCGAGTGTGACTGGCTACAGGGACGACCTCTCTTGGCTCGATCGAAGAAGGAGTGAAGCTGGCACTGGGAATAGCCTTAGGCTTTTTAGCCTGTCTCCTCCTCCTCCTCCCCGGGTCGAAGCCGAGAAGTGTTCTCCTGTCTCCTCACTCGCAGTTCTCCAGAAAGTACAGGAGGTGAATGCAGGTCCACTTTCTGTTGGGCCAGTTTGGGGAACTTTGCCTAGAGCCCCGCGATGTGTTGAGGCTGCCCGCTTGCAAGGCGCTCTAGACTTCTGAGGTCCCTGCTCTGGAATACCATTTCCTGGGAGGAGGCTGTACTTTTGGCCTCAACTCCCGTGTCAGACCTTACCACACCGGACAGCCGCTCCAAGGGCTAGAGCTCCGGACAGTGCAAGAGGAAGAGCTCCGGACAGTGCATTCTGGTGTTTCCTGGGAAACAGTCTTCATGGGCAACCCCTGCAGGGACAGCAAACCAGGAATACCTTCCCCAGTGTCCATCACGCTCAGTATGTCCGAATGCTCATACTCCCCACCCTGAGATGGCTTATCCCTCGAGGAGGCCCATTCAATATGGCATTCCAAATTGGAGTCGGTCAGCAAGCGGATGTCAAGACGCCCCCCCCCCCCCCCCCCCCCCTTCCCCAAAACTGTTTCTGAGGCTGGCTTAGACTTGCCCAGGCGGCCAGACCGCGAAGTGACAGGCGCCACATTTTCTGTGATCCACCGATCACCCCGCAGCTGGTACGTCTGCACCGCTCTGGCAACTTTCCTCAGCCACTTTTTTGAGAAAGGGTCATCCTGCTGCTGGTGACAGCAACCATCCGAAGCAAGCATGTCTCACGCTCACTCTCGGACGCCTCCTTTGTAAGCCAGAGGTCCTGCGCCAACTGATCAGTATGCGGGAACACAGCCGACCTGCCACTGAGAACTTATCAGCGCGCTCCAGGGCATTGGGTTTGCCAGTGGCCATCCTGAAACAGAACTCCTGACTAATAAGTTCACTGCCTGCAAGCTCTGCACTTGTACTTGTCAATATCAAGTGTGTCAGTGGCGGTGACGTTAACACACGATCCATGGTACCACTCCTGGCAGTAGTCGCATTGGATCATGAAATGTCGCCCCACTGCTTCCTGCAGACGCAGTAAACTTCCTGATCCTCATCCTCCGGCAGTTCTTCTTCTTCTTCAGGATGTGACTTGAACCGCTGGATCCATGCAGGCAGTTTCCGATCTCTGCACGGCATCAGCTGGTCATGGTTCGTCACGAAGACCGAGTTCCGGAGTTTGACTTGATACAGGTAGGCAGACAGCTTCCTCAAGATGACCCCTGGACCTTTCCAGGGCGAACAGAGTTTTCCTGCATTTACCCTTCACAACTGCAGTGTCCAAGAGATAGACAACATCACCTTCGGCATATGGTCTCAACAGGATCTTGAGATCATAATTTCTTTTCATTCTCCGAAGGGATGTCTTCAAATTCTCTCTTGCAGCTGTGTGGGCATCCTGCAAGGACTGGACCAGGTGGGACACATACTCATCATCACTCTCAAACCTCTGGCCGGGAACAGGGAACATCAGCTGCACTGGTATGTTCACTTCCCTCCCCAACATCAACATGTTTGGAGTAAAAACAGTTGTTCGGTTTACAGAGGACCGGATAGTGCCAGCTATCTGCTGCACGTGTTCGTCCCACTTGTTCTGCGCTTTCCCCAGGAAGCATCGTATGGCATCCATCAACGTACCGTTGTACCGCTCCACCTGACCATTCAACGCAGGACGATATATGGCGGTGTTCGGGCCTTGTGAATTTTGAAAGCTTGGCACAAAGCCTTGAACAGCTTGCTTTCAAAATTGCGTCCCTGGTCTGAGAACAGCTGGAATGGGCAACCGAAACATGAGAAGAAACTGTCCACCGCAGCTTTTGCTGTTGTCTCGGCCTTTTGTGATGGAAGAGGCACGCACTCCACCCACTTTGTGAACTGGTCCACCATCATGAGGCAGTGCTCATTTCCATGTGCTGTCCTGGGCAGGGAGCCAATGAAGTCAATATGGACCCGTTCCATTGGGGCCCCTGCATGGTACTCTGTCAATGGGACTTTCCCATACCGCTTGTTCTCTTTGTTGCGACTACAAACGTCACAGGACAGCACATAGGCCTCACGAGCTAAAGTAAACCAAAAGAATTTCTCCTTCAGTCTAGCTTTAGTCCTCGCCACGCCTTGTGTGCTGCTGATGGCAGGTCATGATGCCATTGTATTGCTTGTTCCTGGAGGGAAGCGGGAACTACCAACTCCAGGTCCTTGGAATCCGGCTTGCACCTGAATAGCAAGCCTTCCTTAAGCACGAACATCTCTCTGTTCAGCCAATGGTACTTTGCACTTGGCGAAGCTGAGAAGAGTTCCCCTTCATCGGGTGTTGCCCCCCTTCGAAGGTATTGGAGAACGAGGTGTAAATCCTTATCTTTCCCTTGTGCTGTCCGGAGTTCCTGAACCGTAAACCCCCACCACGAAGGGATCTCTGAGGTAGCCCTCTTGTGCTAGTCGCGCACATTGCAGGTCCTCAGCTGCACCTGTCCATCCAGAACTCCTACCTCAAAGCTTACGCCATCAGTGCTGCCAATCTCAAAGTCCTTGAGACCGGCAAGACTTTCCTGCACTGCCTTTTCAGGCAGTGAGGCATTCTGGCTGTCCCGAGGACAGTAACTTTCAGTACTCGTGCTGGTCAACTGCTCCTTGTAACCTTGAGACACACAGGTTTTTCCACCCAAGGTGAAACCAAGGATTGGCCGATCATACGAAGTACTCCGGCGTTCAGGATGTGTCAGAAAACTCGCAGGTGCATCCTTCGAGTGTGCCAGAAAACTGTCAGGCCCCTTCGGAGCCAGAAAACTGTCCGGTTCACCCTGCGGGTGGACCAGAGAACTGGCAGGCACACTCGGCACCAGACTGGCAGGGATGTCCGGACATCCCAGAGAACTGGCAGACACAGAGCCCGAACACCCTTCAGGTGCAACCCCCGTGTGTGCACCCGGGAACTGGCATGCGTTCCCCCATTCGGGACTACACGAGATTGGGCAACTGTCATGCTTGCTGGCGCAGGGGCAAGCAAGAGTTTAGGAACGCGCGAGGAATTTTGCCCACTGTCATGCGCATCCCATCTGTCAGAAGGAGGTACATGGCCGTCATGACTCGAAAACCCCATGGTACCCCTCCGCAAAGGAGAAGGTACACGGTCATGATGACTGGAAAAAACCCCATGGCACCCCTTCCGTGACTCCGCGAGAGAGGTCCCCCCACAGTAGCTACTGTAGGTCCATCCGGATGGGTCCCTTTATCCTCGGGAGATAAAACTGTCAGGCTTCCTTCCGTCAGGCCCCGGGCTTCGTCCCACAGCCTGAATGAACTCCCCCCACTGTTCGTCTGCTCTCCTCCAGTATTTGCAACCCCCTCAAGGCAGACTTTCAGGCTGAATGCCAGCCACGAAAGATTGACAAGGGGTCAAAGCATCAGGAATCCTTGACAGTGCATCAGCGTTCTGATGCTTTGCCCCGGCCCGATGTTTGATAATCATATGGAACTGGGAGAGTTCCTCCATCCATCGGGCCAACTGTCCCTGTGGGTGTTTAAACCACAGGAGCCATGTAAGACTTGAGCGGTCGGTCCTGACGGTAAAAGTCCTACCTAGTAGGTAGTACTTGAACTGCCTTGTAAACCTCACGATACTCAACAGTTCCTTCTGGGTTGTACAGTACCTCCTCTGTTCGGGAGTGAGGGCGAAACTGCTGTACGCAATCACTCGCTCCACGCCTCCTTGAATCTGACTCAGAACCGCCCCGATCGCCAAATCACTAGCATCCGTATCCAATACAAATGGATCCGTGCTATTTGGCAATGCCAGGACAGGAGGTTCGGCCAATACTCTACAGAGGTTGTCAAAGGAATTCTGCTTTTTCTTCATCCCAGAAGAACTTGTTCTTTCCTGTGAGGTTATACAAAGGCTGCGCCCACCCACGCTGCAAAGTCTGGAATGAACATGCGATGGTAATTAGCGAAGCCAAGAAACCGTTCCACATCTTTTGAAGATTTCGGAACAGGCCAGTCCCTCACAGTCTGAATGTCCCGGTCAGACATAGCAATTTGATTCTTGCTAACCATCCGACCTAGGAACTCAACTTCAGGCTGGAAGAAAAGGCACTTCTTTGGCTTGAGCTTCAAACCATGCTGTCGAAACCTTTGCAGCACCTCCCTCAAGTTCTGCAAATGATCTCCAAAGCTGTTCCCTAACACCAAAATGTCGTCCAGGAAAGCGAGCACAGTCTTCCATGTCAGACCTCTCAGGATAAGGTTCACCCACGCGTGAGAAGTGGCTGGCGCATTGGTGAGTCCAAATCCCATCCGAACATGTTCAAAAAGACCGTACTTGGTCAAGAAGGCAGTTTTCTTCCTGTCAGCTTCTTTGACTCTCACTTGCCAGTACGCATTGTTGGCATCCAGCTTCGAAAACCATGTGCTCCCCGACAGAGTATCAAGACAGTCTTCCACCAGTGGCAATGGGAAAGTGTCCTTGACTGTGACATCATTTAGGGCCTCGGTAATCGATGCACCAGTGAACTGATCCATCTTTCTTTCGGATGAGGACTGGCGCTGAGGCCCACTCTGATGCTGACTCCTGAATGACTCCAGCCTTGAGCATTTTTTGTAAATGTGCCTCCTCCTCTCCTGCAAATACAGCAGGCGTACGGCGCATTTTTGCTTAATGGGCTTGGCGTCACCAGTGTCAATTGAGCGATACCGGTAAAGTTCCCTAAATCGAACTCATCCACAGCAAACACATCCTGATAATCATATAGGAGCTTTATCAACTCCACCTTCTGATTCTCTGTCAGGTGTGTGCTGGAGTCACTAGCCAATTTCTGCAGATGCTCGGGTACTTGGTCCTTCGAGGGTTGCTTATCCCCCACATGTACCATTCTGCAGCTTGCTTTCCCCCCTTACCACTTGATCACAGTCTCTACTTTCAGAGGAAGAGTTCTGCTGTCCCGGATCCTGTATTTCCTGCACTTCAAATGCATTGGCTAACAGCTCCCCCTTCCTGACAGTATGGTACCTGTCACTGGGGTTTACCAGGCAAAGGATTGGATTGTCCCCGGATCGCCGCATGTGACGTGACGCTTGACAACGCCATCCCATCAGTCCCACTAAAACACCAAACCAAAAAAATAGATTTCAAATCTATGCCCACTCTCCCCTCTCTCACCCCCCCCCCCCCCCCCCCCCCCTTTCTTGCTTGGGACAGTGTGCGAAAGGCCCGACTGACACGATCAGTGACACAGAAAAAAATTGCGTCACGGTAAATGCGTGCCGCCTTTCGTTCTTATCAGCCTACCTCCCTTCCCTCTCTCAACCCTCCCTCCCCATGCTGTACGATACAACGCAGCGGGAGGCGTTCTAACAACAGCCCGTCTCACACCACACCCCCCCCCCCTCTCTCTCTCGACACAAAGGCCCGCGACGACACAAAGGCATGTGCCGCGCTCACCACCACCACCTCCACCCCCCCTCCATTTCATCCCTACCGCCCCGTCCTCGCAGGCACCTGCACGTGCTCGCGAACACCTATGCGGACGCATAAATTAGCTGGGGCTCAACGGTCAGCTACACGGATGCATAAATTATCCCGTGCCGATTAGGATCAAACAATTTCCGAGGCGATTGGTGACTAGACTAAATCCCTCCCCCTCTCACCCCTGATGGGTGAATGACAGTTTGTCGAAATTTGATTCGGCAAGAGAGATTCATAAACTAGGCACACACCGGCTCAGCTTCACTGACCCCTCAGGACTGCCTGTAGACAAGAGCAGAGGAAGACAAAGGGACAGAGGCCTAGGAAACTCTTGGTAACTCCTTGATCTCAAGTCATTCCCTGTTCATTCCCAGGAAAAGTGAGTTGGAACTCTGTTTTACATTTTTGAATCTATGTATTGATTTTATGTATGCTGTGTGTGTGTTAGCATTGTAACTTTGTACAAATGCTTAGCAACATTTATCAAACTGATGAATGATTATTTTTGTGTAGTAGTTTGCTTGCCATCATATGGGCAAAGCTCTCTCCCAGTGGTTTTGATTCTTTGTTAACAATCTGACCACTGCTCTTTGTGTTCACCCTGACTTTTGTCAGTATGCAACTCTGTCTGTTAAGATAATAATTCAATGATTAATTTTGATCAGAAAAACAGTATGCCTGTGCTAGGTAAAAACTGCTGCTACTCTGATTTATAAATACTGGTGATTATTGGAATGATTTGTAGTGTATGACTCTAAGTCTACACCACATGTGTACTTGGACTAAGCATAGCCCAAGTCAGTGTGATTTGATTCATATGAAACAAGGAAGAGTTGTATAACTAAAACTGTAACATTGTATTACTGTCTCCTACCCTTTTGTAAGCTTAACTTAGCCATTAAACAAAAGTGGAGGTTAATAGTTATAGCAGAAACTCTACCTATAGAGAAAACTTTGCTGGCTGAGTCTCACACACCCTCTCTGAAAGAAAGAGGAAAAGGGTAAATGTGTGCACTCGACAAGCCAGCCACCAGATTCTCATCTACAGATCAAGTTCTCTTTATCGCAGAACTGGGATCCTGGTCACGCTACACATTGCGGGAACCAGAAGCTGGGACTTCGACCAAAACCAGGGCAAGCTGGGACATTTTCGCCAGAAACCAGGGCGACACCAGACAACCAATCTACACCAGTGGGGGCAGTCACCAGCCACAGGAGAGAACACTGTCTTCTCCGAAGCAAAGCTAGTTTGCTTACCACCTGGACTCAAACCCATCAGACCCTTACCCTCACTTTATGATGAAACAGTGAGAACTGTCTATGAGTACCACCTGGCTATGGTACTGGGTATTAGCAAGCGGGGTGGATGTATAATAACCATATACATTCAGTGTAACTTAGACAGAACCCCTGTATGCCAACTTAAGCTTGCTTGCTGCACAGAGTGCCAGCGAGTAAAGTAGGAGTGAGAAGGACCCCTCATTGTGGTAGTCCAATGAGAACTGAAACACAGCCTATGGAATTGTCACGCCATTTCTTATCTATGTATAAGTAAAAAAAGTTGATGTGTGAAAGTGCACTTAACTTGTGTCAGTTCCCTGTTGTTCAATCGAATGTTGAATGTTTGAACTTCTCTCTTCAATTCTGTACACCACTAGTAAGAGAGAGGGTGTAGGTGAGATGTAAGATAATTCTCATAGAGAAATTATTCCAAGTCCTTCCCCTAGAGGACCCACCTACCACTCATATCCGTCTCGTCACACCGCACTGTCCTTGGGATTAAGAGCTCAGAGCCCAACGAGGATTCTGTGTAGTAGTCCTGAAGGACTTTATCCAATCTGCTTGTTATCCTCATGACAGTGTTGGGTGGTACCACAACTTTACGGGCAGCTGTAACCCTGGCTATGGTTGGGCGGTCCCTGACCAAAAGTCATGTCTAAAGGGATGATTTCTTCCCCGATCAACAGAGTTTCAGCCCTCATGTCATGGATCGCCCCCCAATGATGCAGAAGATCATGTCCTAACAGCATCTCGTCAGCAATCGGAGCCACATACAGCCCCTCTAGGAAGGTTGCCTGGCCAATCTTCAGAGGTACAGGCGCGGTGACAAAACCCTTGAGAGTAGAACCCCTGGTCAGCCATTTGCATCACCACTTCCTTTAGCTTTCTCGGTTTCGGTTTTTTAGAAAGCCTATCAAAACACAGAAGTAGTGACAATGGTGATTTCCGCCCCAGAGTCCACTCTGGCCTTAACCGGAATGTCACCTACCATGATGTGCACCCCGGAAGAGCCTGGACAAACTCGATTAATACGTATGATTTCAGGCTGTCGACTGATTGCTTCCGATGAACTCTTTCCCTGAATTGCCCCATGGGTGTTTGGACCAGTTGCAGTTTTGTCTGTCAACGAACCCTGCGGACCACCAGAATTGCCAGGTTCTAACTCGGACTGCTCAGGCTTTTGGGGAGCTGAGTCTTTTGATTCAGCTGACCCTGGGGAAATCAAGGAGCAACACGCCCTTGGAGTGGTGACCCTCCGGCCAACGTTTCTAGGGAACTCAAACTTCAAAAATTCCTGGCCCTTGTGTATTTCCGGCTCAGAGGATCGGCCATCATCCCCAAGCCTTAGGTGTTTAAAGACCTTTTTTTGTCTCTTTTGCCCCTTCGCCTTCTTCTGCAGCAGCATTTTTTCTATAACGCTGGCAATCTTTCTTCAGGTGTCCCTTCTGCTGACAGAAGTAGCATTTTACCTGGGAGTCCTGGGTGGCAGTAGTTGGTTTCTGGGAAGAAGAAATTTCTTTATTTTCCAACTTCGAGAGCTGCAGCGTAAGCCTATCTATGGCCTTCTGCAGTCTCTCAAATTCCTCCCTGGTGACAGGTGAAATTGTGCCTACCCGTCCTACCCGAGGATCTTCCAGGGGCCTGCGCCTTCTGTCGCCTACTGCTTGAGAGATGTGCTGGAACTGTTTGATTTTGTTCACAGCTTCCTCAATGGACTGCGGTTCCTCCATACAGACAAACTTTCCTGCCTCCTTATCCAAACTCCCTAGGCAGACTTTATTAATGGCTTCCTCTCTGACATGCTTCTCGGGCAGATCATGTATGCTGACGTTGCTAGCGTAAGCACCCTATCAGCCCAATCATCAAACGATTCCCCTGGGT
>JADBJO010003804.1:30000-43246 GCA_016801955.1 Conus betulinus
CCAGCTACCAATAAAAAAAAAACAAGAGAAAAAAACAAGTGCTGCTTTTAAGAACATGCTGAAAACATATCTTTCAGCACAGCACATACTACATTCACTAAAGCATATGCGCATACGCGATTCCTCATTTGCATCCATAATCTATCCGTACTGTCTCAAGTCTTGAATGGATGTTTAAGGTCCCCCCCACCCCCCTCCCCTCTCTCTCCCTCTGTCCATGAACATGAAGGGATTTATCAGGTCTGAACTGGTAACATTCAGGTTTGGTGTTTCAGAAATTTCTGTGCATTGTCATGGATATATTGTCCATACAGATGGTGATTTATTGTGTCCATCATGTAAATCTGGTAGGAAAGATGAACTTCATTTTGTATTCTTATGCCCTGTGCTGGCAGATTTACGACAAATATCATACCATTAAAGTATTTTCGACGTCCAGCTTTTTTTAAAAGTTTAGTTTGTCTGCTGTCATCAAGAAATGACAATGTTACAAAGAATCTTGCTTTGGATCTGTATAAGTTATTCAAATGGAGGAGTGATTTGACGTAAGTAAATGCATATGTTGTCGATGTTTATATATATTAGTGATGAAATACCTTTAAATGCATATGTTGTCGATGTTTATATATATATAGTGATGAAATACCTTTAAATAGTGTTGTCGATGTTTATATATATTATAGTGATGAAAACCTTGTTTAGATATGCTGATTATTGCTCACCCGCTTGAAATGCTGCTGTGGCCGTTTCTTGAACAAATTATCGTTACCGTTACCATTAATGTTCTCTCTGTCTCTTCTTTTTTTTTCAGTAATTGAACTTTTTTTTTTTTTTTTTTTTTTTTAGCAATTGAACTATTAGCAAGTAAGTTCAAAACTGCACAGTTCTGAAATTCATGGGCCTAAAGCCCATATTTGACTAGCCTTAGTTTGAAGAAAACCTTATCATATGAAACAACTTGAAAACCTGTGATACTTCTACAGAAGAAGTCTCTTCAGAACTGTGGTATTCACAATTTGGTAGTGCTGCAACCACCTGCAATTCTCCATCAAGAGCCACAAACCTGTCATGAACACGCCAGACATGGTAAAAGGCTTTCTTGTTGGAGACCTGGTGTGGTGGTCTGAGCAGAGGCATTTTGGATATGATGCTGAACGAAGACCCTGCGAAGAACATGCATTAAGTGCAAGTTAAAGAACCGTGGCACGACAGTCGCTGTCCCTGCTAAACTTCTGTTGAAAAACCTGCCCAGATGGGTAAACAAGAACACTTAATAAACAAAAGGAATGGTGTTGTATTCTGGCAACACACTCTACCCAGGGACAGCAGCCTGTACTGAAGAAATCTGTTGTGACGAAGATACTCTTGTTCTGTTCCAACTTCCATGCCACTTCAGTGGCATTACCGCCATGCTGTTCATAAAGGCTTCCATCCATCACCACACCCTGGCTTGTCCCACAGCAGCCTGGCAGCAGTAATCCACAGGCAGCCAATATCGAGTTGTCATGAGCCAACGCATCAGACACTGCCCTGCTGCTCTGTCACTTCAGCCATGTTCAGTGCTGCCTATTCTGATCCAAGTTACGCAGGGCACCATCTACTAAGCCCCCTGATAAAAAGAGCAAGCAACTCCAGAGGGCGCCACCACATCTATTCAGGTACAGTCCCCATGAACCTGCCAATACTGGCCAACTCAATGCGAAGTCACCGAGAAAATAGATGCCATGAGAAAATCGACACTGAGGTCTCCTCGACAGCATAGCAGAGCAAAATTTGACCTTTAAAAAAAAAAAAAAAAAAAAAAAAAAATTCCTTGGTTTATCAATGAGGATAATGTGATGAAGATGATGCTAAGGAGTTCCTTCACTCTTGTACTGTAATATGTTTACTTTCATATTACGGTGTCTACCAGGTCTGAGAGATATAGACACCTGCAGTGTTGGCCAGGACATTTTAGCAACACTCTCTGAGATGCATTCATGAAGTGGATGGAACTTGATCTGTGGTTCCAGTTTTCCAAAGTGAGCTGGGTGGGATCTGGTTGGAGGAAAAAATTCCCATAAACAAATGGCTCTGATGGGAATCAAACCCATGTCCTTCTAACTATTTAACAACACTAACCACTGCCTTACACTAACCACTGCCTTACACTAACCACTGCCTTACACTAGCTGGTGACTAAGTTAGATAGTACACTAGTATTGCAAAACAATTCTGAAGTGAATGTACACTGCACAAAAACACATACTCTCACTCACAAACAATGGAACTTCTAATGCATCCATCATTTTGCTGAACATTTATTACACTTAGTTCATGTTTTATGTACATACAATGTCACCTGTGAACATAACTATGACATCATGACACAGCATCACCTCTCCATTGTGCTCAGGAAAGAAAAAAAAAAAGAAAGAAAAAAGACTTACCCTCACCATGCACTCAAATTCACCATTCATCTTCAGCTCATACAACAGCCTGTAGATCGTCCAGCCCTTCTACCACAATATTCTTAAATGTTTTGTTATAGAAAATTAAGACTACCCTTATGCAATCACTCTCTGAAAAACTTAGTCATAAGTCACTTTTGATAATCTGACAATGAGTACAAACAGTGAGCTGGTGATGATCCTCCCTGGGATTTGGGTCTATCTGGATTCTGCAGCCACTCTTCTTCATGGCAGAATCATGAAACGGGGTTCAGACAATTCTTTTCATGTATATTTCAAGGATTTTCAGGATTGCCATTTTGTTATTCAACGACTTAAAAACTGGTCTAATGACAAGAGAAATGCCAAAGTAGTTCATGGAGTATGTACACACACACACACTGAAAACAAGCCACCAGCAAACCAACAGTGAAACCAATAATGAAATCAGTGATGGTCAGCATTGCACACCGTCAACCAAAATTTAAAGGGCATTTCCCTGGTCTGCCACCTTGCTCTGAAAACATTCCGGTTTGTTTCTCCCAATCTTTCGAGGATCCCGACAACTCTGTGCAAAGACATGATTTCCACAGACTACAACAATGCACACACTGTTTCATCAGAAAAATCAAAAGCTTACAGCACATGTCCTAGTTCAAAGAAAATCAACAGGATATTTTAGAAATATATATGTATGTCGCAGCGTCAGGATCATTAAGAAAGAAAATACTGCAATGCAGGCATTTTCATTGGAGAATGAAAACAGAAAAAAAAAAGATTGTTGTTGACAAGTTTCACAGAACTGAAATAAAAGTGATATCAAAGAGTTAGTTCAGAGAAAGACAGTATGACATTTGGAGATCACAGGCCAAAGTGTAAACAGGCTTATGTAAAAAAATGTTTTTATTTTTTTGAATACTCAGGTAACCTTAATCTGAAACGAAAATCACTCCTAAGCAACAGGGATTGTTGCTGGCAAGTTACACAGATCTGAAATAAATCGAAACTTGTTTGTTTTTTTTTTCCCAAAGGAATACTTGTGACCCTAGAGTTAAATCTGAAGCCTTTCTGATTTCACTGGCTCAATAATCTGATGTTGTAAGAGCTCGTGAGCATTCTCTTCATCCCAGTATATGACCACAAAGAAGTCTTGGCTTATTCAACTTCCACTGGTCTAGAGCAGTCAGCAAAGAAGTATGCACTGGCCTGACAGAAACTTCAGCTTTTTCTTCAGTGGCTTGGTTTGGAATAGATCATCCATGGTTAGCTCCCATGGACAGAAAATCGCTTCCACCGCACAGTATGAATGAGAAATGCCGTTCATGCATACCGTCATGTAATAAGTTCATTTATGCAAGTCCACAAAAGCAGATAACACGGTGCAGCTTGATCTTCAACAACAGACTGCTGTGCCAAACTTTGCGAAATATTGCAAGCATGGGGTGCAGTTTGACTGAAACTGTTTCTGCCATTTTTCAAGAGCAAACCATCCAGTGTCCTATGTCTGTTGCTCAGATAAACTCTTTGCATATACATATATGTATGTATATACATGCAGATATGTTTCAAAATGACTGACAAAGAAGGAGAGTTTAGAAAGAGTGGGGGGGTTAGTTTCTGCCGAGGACATTGACGAACAGAGCCCTTCACAGCTTACCACATGGACATCAGATAAGTCGCTCTTCGTTCTTTGTTTGTACTGTCCTAAATGTTAAATGTTACCTATTTTGTTTTCACTTGAAGAAGACCCAAGAGGTCGAAATGCATCGTGTCTTATGTACTTTGTTTGTCAATGTCCTCGGCGGAAACTAACCCCCACTCTTTCTAAACTTTGCTTCGTTCTCCGCCATCAGTCGCTCCATTTTGAAATTTTTGACAAAGGAGTCTGCTTCAACAACTTGTAATTCTTGTACTGTTTGTCTGATTTAATTGTAGTTTATCACGAAAGCCCAGACAATCAAACAAGACCTTACCATTACTGTCACAGCATGTAACCCCCACACCCCCTCCATCCCCCCTGCCGACCTCCACCACACCATTAAAATACAACTGTTTACAAACATTACATATAGAGCTTTAAAACTGTAAACATTCATCAGACATACAGAACTAGGCTGTGCCGAGGATACCAAACATTCCCCTTGATTTTTCACCCTCTGTTGAAAAAAGAACAGAAAAAACCCCCCCCCCCCCCCCCCCCCCCCCCTCCCCCCACACCCAAACAGAAAACAAAAGGAGAAAAAAAGACCTAACAAAATGCCACAATGGTAAATCGATGCTGCACAATGAACAGCTAGCATTCACCTTAAACACTAAGTGGAGTAGCATTACCTAGACACACTATTACAACAACAAAAAAAGATCTGGTCTCTTTTAAGCCGTAACAAATTAGAAAAAAAGAGCACAGAATTTCTGGAGCAAAGACTTACAAGAATAAGCAACAAAGGCAGAAAAAAAAACAGGAAGATATCAAAGACAGAAGAAAAAAAAAAATAAAGAGAAAAAAAGCAGAGTGGAAAAGAGTGACAGGAAAGAGGAAATCAGTAACACAGACTGTTCCGAAGGCATGGATACAATTTGTAAAGAACCCTGAACCCCCAGCCTGTTCCCTTCTTCCCCTCCCTCCAACCCTTTTCCTCCTCCTTCCTGTCAACCCCTTGCCAGGCGTGTGGTACTGAAAAGAGCATCAAAGTTTCTGGAAGAGGATGTGTTAAAAACTGACAATAATGACTACAGACTAATTGTACAGTAAAGGGCCATACATTGTGCGTGTGTGTGTATGCGTGTATGTGTGTGCGTATGTGTGTGTGCATATGTGTGTGTGAGCACGCATGCGAGTGTGTGTGTGCGCGCATGTGTGTGTGAGTGTGCGTGTGTGTGTGCATGTGCATGCATACACGTGTATGTGCCTGTGTGTGTGTATGCACACATTAGCATACATGCATATGTATTTCAGTGGTTGATTTGTGATATAAATGAAAATATTTTCTGGTCATTCTCTCTGACATTACCCAACATAAGACTACTTCTCAAAACAGAAGGGGGCAGAGTTACACGACCATTAACCTTACAGACATTGACCACACAGCTACTTTCAACCAAACCACGCCCACAAATTCAAACATACACACTTACGCACACACACACCACATTCACTCACGTTTGTAAACATGTGCATGCACACACTTACACCTGTCTCACAGCAAGCAGCCAATTTCTTTCTGGACAAGTTCATGTTTCACATGGAAATAAAATTTGCAACAAGCATGTTGAGTTCACATTTAATATCTTAAAGCATTACCAGTATATTACAAAATAACTTCATATTTTTAAGCTTATGTTGTTACTTTCATGCACAACATTATAAATTTCATATGTATGTTTTTTTTTTTTAATGTTAAATAATCAGATTATACATACCAAGATCAGAAAACATTACAACTTCACAGAATAAAATTCTTAAGCTGATCGTCGTCTTGTTTGGTTACTTTCTCTTCAGACATTTTTCTTTTTATTTGCATGACATGTGTCTTCCACAGAAATAAAAGGCATCTGGAGCACACACTCAAACCACTTAATTTCTGAAAACCACGGAGTCTTCTGACGAAATGACAAAAATGTGCAACAACATTTATGCAGCAACCTCACAAAAAAAAGGAGAAAGTTTTTAAGCAACGTTTTAACCCTCACAGAAATCTCCATTAAGATACAGAGTGTCTTTCAAGAGCACATGCTATTCACAACAGGGATGAACTCAACCCCTTCATTGTTCATCTACAGTCCAGGCAACCAGCACAGGGCGAGGTGACATCACTGACACACTCAAACCCACACGACAGGAGGGAGAGGCTTCATCTGTAGCTGATGTCCCGTTTATGTTGAAGCTCGCTGTACCGTTTCTGCAGTTCCCTTTCTCGTTCCATCTGCCGCTGTACGTCTTCCTTCAATGACTGGAACAACATACCAACAGAAGAGCCATTTTCAATGCCTTTTCCCCATCTTTGAGTCGCACAGATTTTAGTGGAGTAGTTTGTAATATGTGACCCCCCCAAAAATGTAATGTGCATGTAACTGCTTGAATTGGGACCTCAAGAGCAGGAAAGTGTTTCAACGTTTGCAAAAATCATAATACACCTGCCCACATACACTAAATACTATGTCCGCTAAATAAAATATTACATATGAAAATAAACGCACACAATGTAAAATAAACCTTCAACACACACATGTTCTCCAATGACCCCATACTCCGTTGAAAAAGTCACTGCACAACAGCGTCAAACAAACATGCACAATGCTCATCCACTGTCTTACACACACACAACACACACCATACACATACAACCACACACTAACGTTCATTATCATGAAAACATTTTCAGTTCATGCCTTCCCCCATTCTGCAACTTTCACCACACTATAAACATTGTTGCACCCATTTGATAACCTGGTCCTCGAAGTCTGTTCCCAAGGCAAAAGTCTACTGTGTATCTACCAGGGCATAGCAGTGTGACTGACCTCCATGCGTTTAGGGATGGCGCCAATCTCATGCTGGCGGAGGTTGTCAAAGGTGTTCCTCTCCAGGTAGGTCTGTTCCAGCTGGTCCGACAAGTCAGTCATCTGCTTGACCAGACCCTGGGCCCGGGACTGCACAGCAAGGCAGGGACAGCAAGATCACTGAGCCTGAAGAGCTCTCCACATGGTGAAACTACTCACCTGCACCCTAACTTATCATCTGCTTGACCAGACCCCTGGGCCCGGGACTGCACAGGAAAGCAAGGACATTGAAAAAAAAAAAAAAAAAATGAAATAATGACCACACACACACACACACACACACACACACACACAAATGAAAGGATGGGAGAGTACAGTGGAGGGGACAGAGGGAAAGTGACTATCTTCAACAGTGGTCTTAATTGTTTCAGCTCATGCAACCAAAAAGAAACAAAAAAATCCTTATCAGCAAACAGACGCTGCAGAAATGGGGAGCTTTTATTATACTCCCTGTTTAGCTAGTATACTTACCATGTCAGACCATAGCATTCAACTCTGCCAGGCCGAAATTTTTGTGGCAAATGCAATCATAAGACAGTCACGTGACGCCCACACCACTTCCGCCAATGGAAGACGCCGATGTTCGCTTACTGTACCTCATTCTGCGAGGCCTGTGCGCAAGGTAACCCAAAGAACCTTGGTGCTAGCGGGGAAGGTAGGGCGGGCATTAGAGTCTGACATGGTAAATATACTAGCCAAACAGGGAGTATAATAAAAACGCCCCATTTTGGCGTCATATACTATACCATGTCAGACCATAGCAGAATTTAAAGGAACAGGAGGAGGGCCGAGCGCCCTAATGGTTCTTGGGGTTAACTGATATGGCTGCATTGGCTGCCACAAAGGAGATCCCTTTAGAACAGTCAGCCCTGAACATGCGGATATCCCTTAAATAAAAGCTTATAAAGGGGTTTTCCGAACGCCAGTAGGCTGCCTCCAGGAGACGGCGCAAGGGGACAGAGTGCTGGAACGCTGCGGAAGTGGCCAGCGCTCTGACCTCATGGGCACGGGGAGATGGGACTGGGAGATCCTTGCACGCCTGGGTGTAGGCAGATCTCCCGTATTGGAAAGCCACCTAGAGAGAGTGCCAGCCGAGATGTTTTCTTATTATTGGGGTTGATGGAAATAAGACGACGTCTCTGGGAGGAGTGCCTGGGGCGCAAGCATTCCCAGTAGTATCTCAGACACCTGGAAGGGCACAGGTCCATGTCTCCCCCCACTCTCCCCTCTTCCTAAGATATCTGCTAGCGAGCGGATGACGAGGGAGGGAGGCAGTGCCCCGTTCCTTTTCTTTGCTAAGAACTCTGGAAGGGACTTAAGCGAGACAGAGCCGTCCCTGTGGAAGGCGATGTCTCTGGGGTTCCCGCTGAGGGCATGGATCTCACTTCGTCTTCTGGCCGAGGCCAGGGAGTGGAGAAGATGGTCTGAAGGAGAGGAGTCAAGGGAGGGTGGCTATGGGCTCACAAGGGGGTATTCTGAGGGCGTCTAGCCCCAAGAAAAGGTTCCAAAGAGGAGTGCGCCCTGGGGAACAGGTCCCGTAGGGCCACACCATTAGATAACTCTCTGAGAAGGAAGTCATTCTCAAAAGAAGGGCCCCCGAGTTGGCGGATGGTGGTGCAGATAGCCGACCTGTAGCCCCGAATGGAACTAGCAGAGAGCGTAAGGGAGGAAGATAGGAAATTGCCTATCTGGACGTTGGAAGGGTGGTTGTGAGGAACAGTTATCCGAGCCCCAAGCGACCCATCTCTCCCATCGGTAGTTGGAGAGGGACTCGTGCTGGCCCTAGGGGAGGCAGGGGCTAAGTCAAGAAGTCCCTGCGCGGCCCTTGCCCTTGCGAGGGGTCTCTAGGATGGGAGGAGGGAAGGAGGAGAGAACCGGACAGTGTTGGAAGCGGAGGAGGGCCAGCTTGACCGCTTCAAAGTCTAGGACCTTGATGTGGAGACGTGCCGACTGTGCGTCCCACACTCCCGAGGCATGACTGTCCTCCAAGTGGGCCCCCAGCCCAAGTTGGAGGCGTCCGTGTAGGCTTCCAGTGGCTAGTTGGGAGAGGGATGGGCCACTCCTGGTCAGTAGCACAGGTTGAGCCACTCCCCAGTGGCACAGCGACCCAGTGGCCGGGGAATGGTCTGGTCCCAGTGGTCGGAGGTCTGTGACCAAAGTCGCCGGAACTTCCTCTGAAGCTGGCACTTTGGGGACCCGACCCAGGGGAATGAGGGACGAGAGGGACTCCAACATCCCTAGCAGGGAGGTCAGGGTTCTGGCCGAGGTGGGATGCCCCTTGGAGGCGGGAGATGAGGTCCACTATACAGGCGGACCTCTCCGGGGTAGGGGAGAGACCTGCATAAAGATGGTGTCGAAACTCATACCCAGGCAGGAGAACCTCTGACTGGGAGTGAGTTCGCACTTGTTGGGGTTGGTGACGAACCCCAGCGTTGAACAGAGGCTCAGGAGGAGGTTGGTGTGGCTTGGCACTGGGCTCGGGAGGGAGCCAGGACGAGCCAGTCGTCCAGGTACCCAAGGATGAATGGCGATGGTCCGGGTTGGGGGGGGCGAGTGGGGGGGTTTTTTTTTTTTTTTTGCTGAAAGTGTTGTCCCTGATCCAAGTCCCTCCTGGGTGACTCCCCTAGTCACCACCATGACCGTGTCTGCTGGCCGAACTGAAAAGTGTGCTGGGTAGGTTTCGGTTTTGGCCTAGAGAAAATATGAGGCCAATTGGCGGGCCCTGCGGTGTGGGATGGCGCCTGCCTGGGATAAGGTCTGGGCCTGGAGAAGACAGGGGAGGAACGCAAAGGGGGCCTAGCAGGGTGTGGCGGTGGGCTAGCCGCAAAAGACGCTGCCTGCTTGCGTTCTCCAACAGATTGTGATATGACTGCAGTCGCATAGTCGCCAAAGGGTGACTGGTCCTGGCCTGGGACGCACCGCAGGGACTGCCTTGAGCGCTGGGGAAGAGAGTGGCCCGTGCCAGCACGGCATCTCTCGCTACAAAAGACAGGTAAAGTGGCTCCTGGCTGCGCTGTCCGCCGCAGCTGAAAGGTGATGCGAGATCCTGTTGACCAGGTGTCACATCAAAGGATCGCTGAACAAGCGGTAGTCCGCCTCCTGGAGTGTCTCGGAGCCTGAGTCTGAGGACACTGGGACGGCGCCGTCGTCCTCCGCCAGAGTACCTCCGCCCACTGCAGGAGCATGCCTAGATAGGCATGCCCAGCAGTAGTGTGTGTAGGATCCCCCCATCTTGGCTACCCGGTTCCACTCCTTTAAGTTGTTAAAGGAGATGGAGGCCGAGGTAGGGGGGGGCCAGGCTGGGGATATCAGTTGACAATCTGCCTGGGAAAGGCCAAATTCCCTGATTGCAGGATTGTCGGAGAATAAGGAGGAGACTGGGTGCATTTTGCGGACCCCGAGGAGAGTGCCGACAGTGGCCGCATTAGGAGCCTGGATGGGCTCTTGTCCTGGCGGAGGGACGGCTTGTGCACCCCTGGCGCAAGTTGCCGGACCTTTCCAAAGGGAGGAGATAGGCTGAGGTGCGAGAATCCTGGGTTTAGATCGCTGGGCTGGGGGCGGCCCGACGATATCGGAAAACGACAGGACATCATCAGCAGGAGGGGCTTCCCTCACCACCAGGTCCGGGGAAACCATACCATTGTGTGCACCTCGTACAAAGAGGAGAAGGGTTCTTCTTCCTCGTCCTCCACAACCTCTGGGGGTCGTGTTCCTGGGGAGGTTGTGAGGGACCTTCCTCAGGAGGCAACTGCATGGGTGCGTGAGGGTCCCGCCCTTGATGGGTAGTGGGGGGGTGCAAGGGTGGGTCCCTCCTGGCTCTCTGCTCGGCGGCCAGACTAGGGTGGGGAAGCCCGGCCTGCTGATCGGACAGCGCCCGAGATGGGAGACCAAGGTCGACCCGTATGAGGATGGGTGCCACATTCAACCGTGGAGCTGTTCTTGTTGGGTGTGGGGATTAAGCCACTGATCTCTCTCGGGGGCACACAGCCACTGGTCCCCGGGGAGGTAGGCGGGCTGTGGCGGCCCTGGGATATGGGCAAGATGTCCCCGGGGACCTGGGTAACCTAAACTCCATGGGGGGTATCCAGAGACCGTGGTCCGTCGTACCCGCCCAGGAGCGTGCGGTGCATCATACACATCCTTGGTGTGGGTCTCCAAGGACCCTAGTGTAAGTGGTGGTGCGGAGGAGGACACAGTAGCCGAGCCCCCTACCCATCTATGAGTGGGTTGGACTGGCTGCAGCACCGTGGTCCCCCCCCCCCCCCCCCCCCCCCCCCCCCCCCCCCCCCCCCCCCCCCCCCCCCCCCCGAGTGGTATACGCCAGGTTATCCTTGGCCCCGCTGGTTGATCCTCCCCCCGGAGGAACAGGACCGTGGATGTTGCCCTAGTGGGGAGCTGACTAGGTCGGCTCCCCAACGTCCTGTACCCCTAGGGGAACCTGCAACGGTCGATCAGGGTTGGTCGACCATCCCCTGTGTATAGACACGAGCCGAGTCCCTTCCCTGAGTCGTGACCATACGCCAGAATTATAGACAGGATCTTGCTCTTGACACGACATGACCATAATACTGCTTCTGGAGTTGGGACGCTCCTCGTGCACAGGTGTTGGCTGCACCTATGCATGGTGGGGGAGAGCGTCATGAGTCCGCATGTCAAGTTTGGGGGGAGAACTAGTGACACGCGGCTCATCAAGGCGAGAGTGATGGGTGTGATTCCAGCCCAAACCCGTCACCCGTACTGGTCCACATCTCGGCAAAGTTTCCCCGGGGGCCGAGGATCGCGTGACGCAGCATGATAGAAAGAGGTCTCACTGTGCGTGGGAAAGGTAGAAGGCAAGCTGGCTGATGAAGGCGAATTTCGACGAGAGGATTTGACTAGGCTTTGCCCTTTGAGGGGAGCCTTGCCCTTAGATTCTCTAGACAGGTCAAAGAAACACATTTATTAATGGCAGTCGCTTGCCTTGTAGCTTTCGGACACAGCGATCGAGAATCGGTCGGTCGGGTATAGGTGGAAAGGTCGCGCGTCCCCTCCGCCGAAAGTCATCTCCTTCTGCCCTGGCCGTACGTTCTTCCGTAGCAAGAACGGATTGCTCTGAATAGGAATCAACACGTGGGCTCTCTGGGAATGTGAGCGACCTCTGGAAGGCGAATGTCGCTCAACCCGTCAGTGACCTTCACAATGTTGGGCAATGGTGGTAGAGCAAACCCGGAGCACATGACCACAAAGAGGAGACAAGTCGGTCGATCGAGAGAGTGTTAACTAAACTTGATCAGCCGTGTGGAACCGTACTGATATAAGTAGCAATGGTAATAGAAGAGCTAGAACAAAAAATCACTCGGGTGTCATGCATGGGAATCGAGGAATCGACTGAAAACTCGATCTACCCGTACACAGTACTGATACTGAGCAATGCTGAGTAACGCTAGATCGAGATCTCAATGAGCGTGTAGTCTTATGTGCTGATATAAATAGCAATGGTAACAGGAGAGCGAGAACCAAGTCGCTCGTGTGCAGTGCAGGGGATTCGAGAAATCAACTGAAACTCGATGTACCTGTACACAGTATTGATACTGAGAACTGCTGAGTCGCGCTAGATCGAAATCTCGATCAGCGTGTAGTAGTATGACAAACTTCGTACAGTGATCTGATCAGAGTGTACTATTATGATAAACTTCATACACAGCACTGGTACCGAGAAATGCTGAGTAGTGTTGCGAGATCGCAATCTCGATCAGCGTGTGCAAGACACGAGACAAGACAGTCGATCGAGAAGTTAATTAAAACTCAATCAGCCATGTGGAATGTTACAGATATAAACACAAAGGGGATAGATCACCGGTACACAGCACTGGTATCAAGCAATGCGCGATCACCGAGCACCGCACGATCACAGAGCAATGCGCGATCACCGAGCACTGCTGAGTCACGCTGCGAGATCATAATCTCGATCCACGTGTACAGGACACTAGATCACAATCGCGATTAGTGTGTACCAGTACGATAAAATGCTCACACTTATGATACCGTGTGCCAGTGTGAGTAAGATCAACTTAGTACACTACCCGTACGATGTACGAGGATGTACAATGTACGAGGACGGCACCAGGTGAGGTGATGTGGTGGGAAATGCGTTTGGCGAAGGCAACAGCAATGATAGGCGAAATGAAATAAAGGGACACCAACCAGGTAGACTGAGGTCTTTACGATCTCACGGGGGAACAGTACGAGAGTACTGTGAGCACTGATACCGAGCACTGATA
>JADBJO010003804.1:43983-91483 GCA_016801955.1 Conus betulinus
CTGTATGCCAACTTAGCTTGCTGCACAGAGTGCCAGCGAGTAAAGTAGGAGTGAGGAAGGCCCCTCATTGTGGTAGTCCAATGAGAACTGAAACACAGCCTATGGAAGTGTCACGCCATTTCTTATCTATGTATAAGTAATAAAAGTTGATGTGTGAAAGTGCACTTAACTTGTGTCAGTTCCCTGTTTTGTTCAATCGAATGTTGAATGTTTGAACTTCTCTCTTCAATTCTGTATCTCGGAGCTATACGTACTTTTAATTAAGAGTACAAGCCTAAGGAAAATTATCTCAGAGCCATTCTCTACCGTATTTTATTACTACCCCGAAACAAATAAAAATTTTCTTCGATGACTAGTACCGGAAAGTTGCTCCTTCCACCACTAGTAAGAGAGAGGGTGTAGGTGAGATGTAAGATAATTCTCATAGAGAAATTATTCCAAGTCCTTCCCCTAGAGGACCCACCTACCACTCATATCCGTCTCGTCACACACGCACTGTCCTTGGGATTAAGAGCTCAGAGCCCAACGAGGATTCTGTGTGTAGTAGTCCTGAAGGACTTTATCCAATCTGCTTGTTATCCTCATGACAGTGTTGGGTGGTACCACAACTTTACGGGCAGCTGTAACCCTGGCTATGGTTGGCGGTCCCTGACCAAAAGTCATGTCTAAAGGGATGATTTCTTCCCCGATCAACAGAGTTTCAGCCCTCATGTCATGGATCGCCCCCCATGATGCAGAAGATCATGTCCTAACAGCATCTCGTCAGCAATCGGAGCCACATACAGCCCCTCTAGGAAGGTTGCCTGGCCAATCTTCAGAGGGTACAGGCGCGGTGACAAAACCCTTGAGAGTAGAACCCTGGTCAGCCATTTGCATCACCACTTCCTTTAGCTTTCTCGGTTTTTTAGAAAGCCTATCAAACACAGAAGTAGTGACAATGGTGATTTCCGCCCCAGAGTCCACTCTGGCCTTAACCGGAATGTCACCTACCATGATGTGCACCCCGGAAGAGCCTGGACAAACTCGATTAATACGTATGATTTCAGGCTGTCGACTGATTGCTTCCGATGACTCTTTCCCTGAATTGCCCCATGGGTGTTTGGACCAGTTGCAGTTTTGTCTGTCAACGAACCCTGCGGACCACCAGAATTGCCAGGTTCTAACTCGGACTGCTCAGGCTTTTGGGGAGCTGAGTCTTTTGATTCAGCTGACCCTGGGGAAATCAAAGGAGCAACACGCCCTTGGAGTGGTGACCCTCCGGCCAACGTTTCTAGGGAACTCAAACTTCAAAATTCCTGGCCCTTGTGTATTTCCGGCTCAGAGGATCGGCCATCATCCCCAAGCCTTAGGTGTTTAAAGACCTTTTTTTGTCTCTTTTGCCCCTTCGCCTTCTTCTGCAGCCATTTTCTATAACGCTGGCAATCTTTCTTCAGGTGTCCCTTCTGCTGACAGAAGTAGCATTTTACCTGGGAGTCCTGGGTGGCAGTAGTTGGTTTCTGGGAAGAAGAATTTCTTTATTTTCAACTTCGAGAGCTGCAGCGTAAGCCTATCTATGGCCTTCTGCAGTCTCTCAAATTCCTCCCTGGTGACAGGTGAAATTGTGCCTACCCGTCCTACCCGAGGATCTTCCAGGGGCCTGCGCCTTCTGTCGCCTACTGCTTGAGAGATGTGCTGGAACTGTTTGATTTTGTTCACAGCTTCCTCAATGGACTGCGGTTCCTCCATACAGACAAAAACTTTCCTGCCTCCTTATCCAAACTCCCTAGGCAGACTTTAATGGCTTCCTCTCTGACATGCTTCTCGGGCAGATCATGTATGCTGACGTTGCTAGCGTAAGCACCCTATCAGCCCAATCATCAAACGATTCCCCTGGGTTCTGGTGGGCTTGTTGGAAACGCATCCTGGCAGTCCCTACATATTCCTTCGCCCCAAACCGAGCTGCAAGCTTTCCCATCAACTGATGGTATGAAAACTCACTGCCCCGCTGGGTAAGTGTAGTAAAGAAATCCAGGGTTTCCCTTCAAGACACCAACCTAGGTAGTCCCCTACTCTCCATTTCTGACCAGCGGAGAACTACCCGGTAACTGTCAAACTTCCACTGGAAAGACTGCCAATTAGTCTTTCCATCAAAATGTAGATTTTTTTGGCAGCATCCTGGGGTCTCCTCTTGGTTCAGAGATAGGGGCTACTGCAGGGTCCCCTTCACTACCACCAGGTGAGAGAGGCATATATTCCCCAACCTGAGTTTCACCTCCTCGGCGGTAGGGACGATAGTGCTGATTATCATCTGCCTGGGCATGCCTATAGGTTTGACTGGGAGGGGAGGGAAGTCTCACCTGGGTCACCACCTGCCGTTGCCGCCGTCCATACCCATCGCCACTCCGCTCGTGATCCCACCAGCCCTGGTCGCCCCGGTCATACCTTCGGCTCCTTACATCTGCCGGTGACCTGGATCCAACCGGACTAGGAGGACCCCCGTCGGGATCCAGATACCCGGTCACTCCCACAGCGCTCACGGGATCGGCTATCCGGCAAGTCCTTTTCAAGGTGTAAATGCCCGGAAACCTTTCGTGAATGCTTGCTGCGGGGTGCAACAAAGGCTCATATGATCCCACAGCTCCATGGCTACCGGAAACAGACGAGGACCCGGAGGCGGACCGCTGGCAAGTACCTCTACCTCCATCCTCTGATCCAGAAACAGGGGTATGTCTCTCTACCCAATTTTCCGTGCGCAGCTGTTCGGACTCTTGGACGGAAAAAACTCCGTTTCAATGTGTCGCGAGTCAGACGGGGTTGGGACAAGGCCCTGGACACTTTACGGGGTATTCAGGAATGGCTGTACTGGCTTGGGGCGACTGGTCTGCCGGTCTCTTTCTTTTACGGTGACTACACTAGTCGCCACTGACCCTTCAGTGCTTCCTCCCTGATCCCCAAAGTTAATGAGCGAGAGGAGGTCTTGACTCACACTTCTCCGTGTAACACAGACATCAAAATAGGTAAAGTTAGTCTTCCCTCCCTCTCTCTTATCCTCACTAACTGAGCAGCCCTCTTAGGCCCTATTCCTGGCAGCATCTGACTAAGCTGCGACGCAGTGGCTAAGTTAATATTCAAAGCCATTGGGGAGTGACTGTATAAACTAGGGTTATTTCACTCTAGTCGGGGCAAAGCCCCCCAGAAGCTGAAGCTTTTAAGGCATCAAAGAAGCAAAAGTCTGCTTCTCCTGGGAGCATTTTGATGCAAGTAGTAATAATTTTTATGTTGGCATAGTATCACAGACTATGACTATGAAAATAGTACTTTTCAAGTCCAAGTACTATTTCTGAACACTTAAAGTTAAAACTGAAGAATATACACACATACAGTGGTACATATCATAGCTTCATTACTTGCAAGCCAAAATACACTAGAGTCGTATGACTTTCAGTATATATTGTCATCAAAGTATAGCATCATCACACACAGGCTACAGCATACATGGGAGTTAAGGGATTAAAACTAACCTTACAAAGGCAGTGAAGCACACCATCTCAAGCAACAGTATAGGTTTGCAGCTCTGTGAATTTCACCAAGGCAGAAAGCCTATCTCACAAGCCACAATGTGGAAGCAGTTCTGTGATTCCCATGAAGGTAAAGAGTCCAACTCACAAGCCACAACATGGCAATAGTTCTGGAGTCTCCAACTCACAAGCCACAATTAGGGACAATATATCTATGAATATGAAATCAGTTCTATGATTTCCACAAAGGTAAATACACTAACTCTCTCAAGCCACAATATTAGGGCAGCAGTTCTTGACTATGAAGGTGACCAGTCTATATGACAGCAGTTCCTGGATTCCAGTGAAGACAGAAGCACCATTCACTGGCCACTGATAGTTCTGGAAAAATCTCAACATTGCATAGCATCCTCACTCACAGTACATTAATGTATTGTTGTTGTTGTTGTGTGTGTGTGTGTGTGTGTGTTCTTAAGTTTAAGGTCTTTTCACAAAAATGTGTTATTAGACTTGGGAGTGTCAATGTTTTGGAAGGAAAAGGGACAAAAGTGTGTGTTTGGTCATATATATGTGCATTTGTACGTGTGCTTCGGGGAGAGAGAGGGGAGAGAGAGGGGGTTACAAAACTCAGGGGGGGGGTAGATATCCAGGGGGGGGGAGGGAGGGGGGGATGGGGGGGGGATGAGAGAGAAGAGAAAGAGAGAGAGAAAAATGTCAAAAAACTCAGTGTAGATATCCAGGAAAAAAAATTGGGTTTCTGGATGATAAAAGTCTGTTTGCAAAAAAAAAAAAAAAAAAAAAAAAAAAAAAAAAAAAAAAAGCAACTGAGCCTTTATCAGTTCATGATTTTGATCACACCGAGGCCGTTCACACTAGAGCGATCGCTGAGTTCGGAATCAACAACTCGCGCTAGGCGCCTGAGCCCTTCGCTGCGTTCACACCCTCCTCACATACCCCCCCCCTTTTTTTTTTTTTTTTCTCCTTAGTTTTTACTTTTTTCCTTACCTTCTGGTATTTCTTGTGATCGGCGTCATTCGCATGTTGTCGTGATTTCTTTTGCCGCTGGTTCCCTATTTGATGGTTTAGGAGCAAATGATGCAAAAACACGCGCCGGGCAAAGTAAGTTTTCGACACCAAATGCCGTGGGCGATCTTGCCTTCGGCGTCCGTTTCTTGCAGCCATTCCCACCCCCACTTGTTTTTAACTCCCTCCTCAACAGCCTGAAGTTTCGAAGAATCGTCCGATTCTGTCAAGTATGGCATCTTGGTTGATTTCCACGAAGAGCTGTAGTCTGTTCGATTCTCACTCAGCTAGATGTCGGCCTAACCCACGCGCGAGGCAGAAAAGCAAAATGGCGGCTTTACGCGTTGAAAAACTTGGATCGGATCTCGGACGAAGTAAGAAACGAACGCCAGTGGGTTTTTTTTTTTTTTTTTTTTTTTTTTTTTTTTTGACAGAATTTCCCCCAGCCGGATTTCCGATTTGGTGCAATCTCGATAGCCGGAATTCCGGCTCCCAGCCGGAAAGGTGTCACCCATGCAATTTCGATAACTAGGTGAACACTAGGTTACAGTGAATGCATGCACAACTAAGCTACGGGTAATCCCACTTCTGACACCATTAAAGTGTTTACCCTACACTTCAAAGGGTGGTTTTAGTGTGACATGTCTATCCAGTGTTTTTAACTGTTCCTAGTATCGTAACTACTTCTCAGACACACAAACACATGCACACACACACACAGTGCAACTCACCTTCAGTAGCCGGGACGGCGGGTGTGGTCAGTCTGCGACACGCTCTGTCCAGGCCTTTCGCCCGTATCAGAGGGTCAAGCAGCTAATGGTGGAGGTGACCAGGGAAGGCTATAAGGGCCACGTCTGGTCCGTCAGGTAGTTGGCAGCGCGCGGAGACTGGTTGCAGTCCGCGCCCGGGTCGTCAGTCGGTGTGGTCTCAAGGCGACGCCTAACGTCACTCGCTGCTTGGCGTAGGGACGGGGCGTCGACTCAGGTACTGCATAGAGACTGGTAGGGAATTCTTGACGTGACGTCGGGAGCTCCGCTCTTGAGGTGTCAGCTTGCCGGGGGTCACAAGCCAAATGCTCAGCTTCGTCGTCACCCTGTCGTCTGCTGCTAAGTGAACTCTGCTCATGCGAGGTGCACCTTCCGGTTCCGGTTGTGAACCAGGTGCGTATGCGCACTGCGTGCGTCACTACACGTATGTGAAAAGAATGACATTCTAGGTGGTTCAAGGTTGGACATGAGACAAGATGAGAGAAGTAGGTGGAGAACATCTGGTGTTTTGTGGAGATTTCAGAAGCGTGGGAGATAATTATGACTGACCATCCACACAACAGTACTGATATACAGGAATTCATATCATAATTGATACACTCAGGATCATAGAGTATGTGGAGAACGTTTCTCTTTGAAGACAACAGTATATCAGAACAGGTTTAAACCACTCATCGCGAGGCGACTGATTACTGTTTGGTAACAGAAATCTTCCTTTCTTCCATACCGTTCAGTAAACCCTACACCACACCACATCAGGATCACGGCGCACTTGTGCCAAAGTTTAACTACTGGAGCTTTATCAGCTTCCACAATGGTTATGCGGGTAGTCGAAAATTTTGTTCAGAATATGCATTTATTTCTAGAAGTGTTAGAAAATGGAATTAATGAAATTAACTATTAGAAATCTGTGTTGTTGATCATGGAAAACATCTAACATGTAAAAGCAGCGATGAAACATCCAGCTACCAATAAAAAAAAAGCAAGAAGAAAAACAGAGTGCTGCTTTTAAGAACATGCTGAAAACATATCTTTCAGCACAGCACATACTACATTCACTAAAGCGTATGCGCATACGCGATTCCTCATTTGCATCCATAATCTATCCGTACTGTCTCAAGTCTTGAATGGATGTTTAAGGTCCCCCACCCCCTCCCCTCTCTCTCCCTCTGTCCATGAACAAGAAGGGATTTATCAGGTCTGAACTGGTAACATTCAGGTTTGGTGTTTCAGAAATTTCTGTGCATCGTCATGGATATATTGTCCATACAGATGGTGATTTATTGTGTCCATCATGTAAATCTGGTAGGAAAGATGAACTTCATTTTGTATTCTTATGCCCTGTGCTGGCAGATTTACGACAAATATCATACCATTAAAGTATTTTCGACGTCCAGCTTTTTTTAAAAGTTAGTTTGTCTGCTGTCATCAAGAAATGACAATGTTACAAAGAATCTTGCTTTGGATCTGTATAAGTTATTCAAATGGAGGAGTGATTTGACGTAAGTAAATGCATATGTCGATTTATATATATTATAGTGTGAAATACCTTTAAATGCATATGTTGTCGATGTTTATATATATATAGTGATGAAATACCTTTAAATGCATATGTTGTCGATGTTTATATATATTATAGTGATGAAATACCTTGTTTAGATATGCTGATTATTGCTCACCCGCTTGAAATGCTGCTGTGGCCGTTTCTTGAACAAATTATCGTTACCGTTACCATTAATGTTCTCTCTGTCTTCTTTTTTTTTTCAGTAATTGAACTTTTTTTTTTTTTTTTTTTTTTTTTTTTAGCAATTGAACTATTAGCAAGTAAAGTTCAAAACTGCACAGTTCTGAAATTCATGGGCCTAAAGCCCATATTTGACTAGCCTTAGTTTGAAGAAAACCTTATCATATGAAACAACTTGAAAACCTGTGATACTTCTACAGAAGAAGTCTCCTCAGAACTGTGGTATTCACAATTTGGTAGTGCTGCAACCACCTGCAATTCTCCATCAAGAGCCACAAACCTGTCATGAACACGCCAGACATGGTAAAAGGCTTTCTTGTTGGAGACCTGGTGTGGTGGTCTGAGCAGAGGCATTTTGGATATGATGCTGAACGAAGACCCTGCGAAGAACATGCATTAAGTGCAAGTTAAAGAACCGTGGCACGACAGTCGCTGTCCCTGCTAAACTTCTGTTGAAAAACCTGCCCAGATGGGTAAACAAGAACACTTAATAAACAAAAGGAATGGTGTTGTATTCTGGCAACACACTCTACCCAGGGACAGCAGCCTGTACTGAAGAAATCTGTTGTGACGAAGAGATACTCTTGTTCTGTTCCAACTTCCATGCCACTTCAGTGGCATTACCGCCATGCTGCTCATAAAGGCTTCCAGTCCATCACCACACCCTGGCTTGTCCCACAGCAGCCTGGCAGCAGTAATCCACAGGCAGCCAATATCGAGTTGTCATGAGCCAACGCATCAAACACTGCCCTGCTGCTCTGTCACTTCAGCCATGTTCAGTGCTGCCTATTCTGATCCAAGTTACGCAGGGCACCATCTACTAAGCCCCCTGATAAAAAGAGCAAGCAACTCCAGAGGGCGCCACCACATCTATTCAGGTACAGTCCCATGAACCTGCCAATACTGGCCAACTCAACGCGAAGTCACCGAGAACATAGATGCCATGAGAAAATCGACACTGAGGTCTCCTCGACAGCAGAGCACAAAATTTGACCTTTAAAAAAAAAAAAAAAAAAAAAAAAAAAATTCCTTGGTTTATCAATGAGGATAATGTGATGAAGATGATGCTAAGGAGTTTTCTTCACTCTTGTACTGTAATATGTTTACTTTCATATTACGGTGTCTACCAGGTCTGAGAGATATAGACACCTGCAGTGTTGGCCAGGACATTTTAGCAACACTCTCTGAGATGCATTCATGAAGTGGATGGAACTTGATCTGTGGTTCCAGTTTTCCAAAGTGAGCTGGGTGGGATCTGGTTGGAGGAAAAAATTCCCATAAACAAATGGCTCTGATGGGAATCAAACCCATGTCCTTCTAACTATTTAACAACACTAACCACTGCCTTACACTAACCACTGCCTTACACTAACCACTGCCTTACACTAGCTGGTGACTAAGTTAGATAGTACACTAGTATTGCAAAACAATTCTGAAGTGAATGTACACTGCACAAAACATACTCTCACTCACAACAATGGAACTTCTATGCATCCATCATTTTGCTGAACATTTATTACACTTAGTTCATGTTTTATGTACATACAATGTCACCTGTGAACATAACTATGACATCATGACACAGCATCACCTCTCCATTGTGCTCAGGAAAGAAAAAAAAAAAGAAAGAAAAAAAAAAGACTTACCCTCACCATGCACTCAAATTCACCATTCATTCATCTTCAGCTCATACAACAGCCTGTAGATCGTCCAGCCCTTCTACCACAATATTCTTAAATGTTTGTTATAGAAAATTAAGACTACCCTTATGCAATCACTCTCTGAAAAACTTAGTCATAAGTCACTTTTGATAATCTGACAATGAGTACAAACAGTGAGCTGGTGATGATCCTCCCTGGGATTTGGGTCTATCTGGATTCTGCAGCCACTCTTCTTCATGGCAGAATCATGAAACGGGGTTCAGACAATTCTTTTCATGTATATTCAAGGATTTTCAGGATTGCCATTTTGTTATTCAACGACTTAAAAACTGGTCTAATGACAGAGAGAAATGCCAAAGTAGTTCATGGAGTATGTACACACACACACACTGAAACAAGCCACCAGCAAACCAACAGTGAAACCAATAATGAAATCAGTGATGGTCAGCATCGCACACCGTCAACCAAAATTTAAAGGGCATTTCCCTGGTCTGCCACCTTGCTCTGAAAACATTCCGGTTTGTTTCTCCCAATCTTTCGAGGATCCCGACAACTCTGTGCAAAGACATGATTTCCACAGACTACAACAATGCACACACTGTTTCATCAGAAAAATCAAAAGCTTACAGCACATGTCCTAGTTCAAAGAAAATCAACAGGATATTTTAGAAATATATATGTCGCAGCGTCAGGATCATTAAGAAAGAAAATACTGCAATGCAGGCATTTTCATTGGAGAATGAAAACAGAAAAAAAAAGATTGTTGTTGACAAGTTTCACAGAACTGAAATAAAAGTGATATCAAAGAGTTAGTTCAGAGAAAGACAGTATGACATTTGGAGATCACAGGCCAAAGTGTAAACAGGCTTATGTAAAAAAATGTTTTTATTTTTTTGAATACTCAGGTAACCTTAATCTGAAACGAAAATCACTCCTAAGCAACAGGGATTGTTGCTGGCAAGTTACACAGATCTGAAATAAATCGAAACTTGTTTGTTTTTTTTTTTCCCAAAGGAATACTTGTGACCCTAGAGTTAAATCTGAAGCCTTTCTGATTTCACTGGCTCAATAATCTGATGTTGTAAGAGCTTGTGAGCATTCTCTTCATCCCAGTATATGACCACAAAGAAGTCTTGGCTTATTCAACTTCCACTGGTCTAGAGCAGTCAGCAAAGAAGTATGCACTGGCCTGACAGAAACTTCAGCTTTTTCTTCAGTGGCTTGGTTTGGAATAGATCATCCATGGTTAGCTCCCATGGACAGAAAATCGCTTCCTTCCACCGCACAGTATGAATGAGAAATGCCGTTCATGCATACCGTCATGTAATAAGTTCATTTATGCAAGTCCACAAAAGCAGATAACACGGTGCAGCTTGATCTTCAACAACAGACTGCTGTGCCAAACTTTGCGAAATATTGCAAGCATGGGGTGCAGTTTGACTGAAACTGTTTCTGCCATTTTCAAGAGCAAACCATCCAGTGTCCTATGTCTGTTGCTCAGATAAACTCTTTGCATATACATATATGTATGTATATACATGCAGATATGTTTCAAAATGACTGACAAAGAAGGAGAGTTTAGAAAGAGTGGGGGTTAGTTTTCCGCCGAGGACATTGACGAACAGAGCCCTTCACAGCTTACCACATGGACATCAGATAAGTCGCTCTTCTTCTCTTTGTTTGTACTGTCCTAAATGTTAAATGTTACCTATTTTGTTTTCACTTGAAGAAGACCCAAGAGGTCGAAATGCATCATGTCTTATGTACTTTGTTCGTCAATGTCCTCGGCGGAAACTAACCCCCACTCTTTCTAAACTTTGCTTCGTTCTCCGCCATCAGTCGCTCCATTTTGAAATTTTGACAAAGAAGGAGTCTGCTTCAACAACTTGTAATTCTTGTACTGTTTGTCTGATTTAATTGTAGTTTATCACGAAAGCCCAGACAATCAAAAACAGACCTTACCATTACTGTCACAGCATGTAACCCCCACACCCCCTCCATCCCCCCTGCCGACCTCCACCACACCATTAAAATACAACTGTTTACAAACATTACATATAGAGCTTTAAAACTGTAAACATTCATCAGACATACAGAACTAGGCTGTGCCGAGGATACCAAACATTCCCCTTGATTTTTCACCCTCTGTTGAAAAAAGAACAGGAAAAACACCCCCCCCCCCCCCCCCCCCCCCCTCCCCCCACACCCAAACAGAAAACAAAAGGAGAAAAAAAGACCTAACAAAAATGCCACAATGGTAAATCGATGCTGCACAATGAACAGCTAGCATTCACCTTAAACACTAAGTGGAGTAGCATTACCTAACACACTATTACAACAACAAAAAAAGATCTGGTCTCTTTTAAGCCGTAACAAATTAGAAAAAAAGAGCACAGAATTTCTGGAGCAAAGACTTACAAGAATAAGCAACAAAGGCAGAAAAAAAAACAGGAAGATATCAAAGACAGAAGAAAAAAAAAAAATAAAGAGAAAAAAGCAGAGTGGAAAAGAGTGACAGGAAAGAGGAAATCAGTAACACAGACTGTTCCGAAGGCATGGATACAATTTGTAAAGAACCCTGAACCCCCAGCCTGTTCCCTTCTTCCCCTCCCTCCAACCCTTTTCCTCCTCCTTCCTGTCAACCCCTTGCCAGGCGTGTGGTACTGAAAAGAGCATCAAAGTTTCTGGAAGAGGATGTGTTAAAAACTGACAATAATGACTACAGACTAATTGTACAGTAAAGGGCCATACATTGTGCGTGTGTGTGTATGCGTGTATGTGTGTGCGTATGTGTGTGTGCATATGTGTGTGTGAGCACGCATGCGAGTGTGTGTGTGCGCGCATGTGTGTGTGAGTGTGCGTGTGTGTGTGCATGTGCATGCATACACGTGTATGTGCCTGTGTGTGTGTATGCACACATTAGCATACATGCATATGTATTTCAGTGGTTGATTTGTGATATAAATGGAAATATTTTCTGGTCATTCTCTCTGACATTACCCAACATAAGACTACTTCTCAAAACAGAAGGGGGCAGAGTTACACGACCATTAACCTTACAGACATTGACCACACAGCTACTTTCAACCAAACCACGCCCACAAATTCAAACATACACACTTACGCACACACACACCACATTCACTCACGTTTGTAAACATGTGCATGCACACTTACACCTGTCTCACAGCAAGCAGCCAAATTTCTTTCTGGACAAGTTCATGTTTCACATGGAAATAAAATTTGCAACAAGCATGTTGAGTTCACATTTAATATCTTAAAGCATTACCAGTATATTACAAAATAACTTCATATTTTTAAGCTTATGTTGTTACTTTCATGCACAACATTATAAATTTCATATGTATGTTTTTTTTTTTTTAATGTTAAATAATCAGATTATACATACCAAGATCAGAAAACATTACAACTTCACAGAATAAAATTCTTAAGCTGATCGTCGTCTTGTTTGGTTACTTTCTCTTCAGACATTTTTCTTTTTATTTGCATGACATGTGTCTTCCACAGAAATAAAAGGCATCTGGAGCACACACTCAAACCACTTAATTTCTGAAAACCACGGAGTCTTCTGACGAAATGACAAAAATGTGCAACAACATTTATGCAGCAACCTCACAAAAAAAAGGAGAAAGTTTTTAAGCAACGTTTTAAACCTCACAGAAATCTCCATTAAGATACAGAGTGTCTTTCAAGAGCACATGCTATTCACAAACAGGATGAACTCAACCCCTTCATTGTTCATCTACAGTCCAGGCAACCAGCACAGGGCGAGGTGACATCACTGACACACTCAAACCCACACGACAGGAGGGAGAGGCTTCATCTGTAGCGATGTCCCGTTTATGTTGAAGCTCGCTGTACCGTTTCTGCAGTTCCCTTTCTCGTTCCATCTGCCGCTGTACGTCTTCCTTCAATGACTGGAACAACATACCAACAGAAGAGCCATTTTCAATGCCTTTTCCCCATCTTTGAGTCGCACAGATTTTAGTGGAGTAGTTTGTAATATGTGACCCCCCCAAAAATGTAATGTGCATGTAACTGCTTGAATTGGGACCTCAAGAGCAGGAAAGTGTTTCAACGTTTGCAAAAATCATAATACACCTGCCCACATACACTAAATACTATGTCCGCTAAATAAAAAATATTACATATGAAAATAAACGCACACAATGTAAAATAAACCTTCAACACACACATGTTCTCCAATGACCCCATACTCCGTTGAAAAAGTCACTGCACAACAGCGTCAAACAAACATGCACAATGCTCATCCACTGTCTTACACACACAACACACACCATACACATACAACCACACACTAACGTTCATTATCATGAAAAAACATTTCAGTTCATGCCTTCCCCCATTCTGCAACTTTCACCACACTATATAAACATTGTTGCACCCATTTGATAACCTGGTCCTCGAAGTCTGTTCCCAAGGCAAAAGTCTACTGTGTATCTACCAGGGCATAGCAGTGTGACTGACCTCCATGCGTTTAGGGATGGCGCCAATCTCATGCTGGCGGAGGTTGTCAAAGGTGTTCCTCTCCAGGTAGGTCTGTTCCAGCTGGTCCGACAAGTCAGTCATCTGCTTGACCAGACCCTGGGCCCGGGACTGCACAGCAAGGCAGGGACAGCAAGATCACTGAGCCTGAAGAGCTCTCCACATGGTGAAACTACTCACCTGCACCCTAACTTATCATCTGCTTGACCAGACCCCTGGGCCCGGGACTGCACAGGAAAGCAAGGACATTGAAAAAAAAAAAGAAGAAAAATGAAATAATGACCACACACACACACACACACACACACACACACACAAATGAAAGGATGGGAGAGTACAGTGGAGGGGACAGAGGGAAAGTGACTATCTTCAACAGTGGTCTTAATTGTTTCAGCTCATGCAACCAAAAAGAAACAAAAAAATCCTTATCAGCAAACAGACGCTGCAGAAATGGGGAGCTTTTATTATACTCCCTGTTTAGCTAGTATACTTACCATGTCAGACCATAGCATTCAATGGCAGTCAGTCAGCTCTGCCAGGCCGAAATTTTTGTGGCAAATGCAATCATAAGACAGTCACACGTGACGCCCACCCCACTTCCGCCAATGGAAGACGCCGATGTTCGCTTACTGTACCTCATTCTGCGAGGCCTGTGCGCAAGGTAACCCAAAGAAACTTGGTGCTAGCGGGAAGGTAGGGCGGGCATTAGAGTCTGACATGGTAAATATACTAGCCAAACAGGGAGTATAATAAAAACGCCCCATTTTGGCGTCATATACTATACCATGTCAGACCATAGCAGAATTTAAAGGAACAGGAGGGCTGAGCGCCCTAATGGTTCTTGGGGTTAACTGATATGGCTGCATTGGCTGCCACAAAGGAGATCCCTTTAGAACAGTCAGCCCTGAACATGCGGATATCCCTTAAATAAAAGCTTATAAAGGGGTTTTCCGAACGCCAGTAGGCTGCCTCCAGGAGACGGCGCAAGGGGACAGAGTGCTGGAACGCTGCGGAAGTGGCCAGCGCTCTGACCTCATGGGCACGGGGAGATGGGACCGGGAGATCCTTGCACGCCTGGGTGTAGGCAGATCTCCCCGTATTGGAAAGCCACCTAGAGAGAGTGCCAGCCGAGATGTTTTCTTATTATATGGGGTTGATGGAAATAAGACGACGTCTCTGGGAGCAGTGCCTAGGGCGCAAGCATTCCCAGTAGTATCTCAGGCACTTGGAAGGGCACAGGTCCATGTCTCCCCCACTCTCCCCTCTTCCTAAGATATCTGCTAGCGAGCGGATGACGAGGGGAGGAGAGGCATGCCCCGTTCCTTTTTCTTTGCTAAGAACTCTGGAAGGGTCTTAAGCGAGACAGAGCCGTCCCTGTGGAAGGCGATGTCTCTGGGTTCCCGCTGAGGGCATGGATCTCACTTCGTCTTCTGGCCGAGGCCAGGGAGTGGAGAAGATGGTCTGAAGGAGAGGAGGTCAAGCGAGGGTGGCTATGGGCTCACAAGGGGGTATTCTGAGGGCGTCTAGCCCAAGAAAAGGTCCCAAAGAGGAGTGCGCCTATGGAACAGGTCCTGTAGGGCCACACCATTAGATAACTCTCTGAGAAGGAAGTCATTCTCAAAAGAAGGGCCCCCGAGTTGGCGGGATGGTGGTGCAGATAGCCGACCTGTAGCCCCGAATGGAACTAGCAGAGAGCGTAAGGGAGGAAGATAGGAAATTGCCTATCTGGACGTTGGAAGGGTGGTTGTGAGGAACAGTTATCCGAGCCCCAAGCGACCCATCTCTCCCATCGGTAGTTGGAGAGGGACTCGGTGCTGGCCCTAGGGGAGGCAGGGGCTAAGTCAAGAAGTCCCTGCGCGGCCCTTGCCCTTGCGAGGGTGTCTAGGATGGACTGGGAGGAGGAGAACCAGACAGTGTTGGAAGCGGAGGAGGGCCAGCTTGACCGCTTCAAAGTCTAGGACCTTGATGTGGAGACGTGCCGACTGTGCGTCCCACACTCCCGAGGCATGACTGTCCTCCAAGTGGGCCCTCCAGCCCAAGTTGGAGGCGTCCGTGTAGGCTTCCAGTGGCTGAGTTGGGAGAGGGATGGGGGCCACTCCTCCATAGCACAGCTGACCCAGTGGCCGAGGGGAATGGTCTGGTCCCAGTGGTCGGAGGTCTGTGACCAAAGTCGCCCGGAACTTCCTCTGAAGCTGGCACTTGGGGACCCGACCCAGGGGAATGAGGGACGAGAGGGACTCCAACATCCCTAGCAGGGAGGTCAGGGTTCTGGCCGAGGGGGATGCCCCTTGGAGGCGGGGAATGAGGTCCACTATACAGGCGGACCTCTCCGGGGTAGGTGAGACCTGCATAAAGATGGTGTCGAAACTCATGCTCGGGCAGGAGAACCTCTGCCTGGGAGTGAGTTCGCACTTGTTAGGGTTGGTGGTGACGAACCCCAGCGTTGAACAGAGGCTCAGGAGGAGGTTGGTGTGAGCTTGGCACTGGGCTCGGGAGGGAGCCAGGACGAGCCAGTCGTCCAGGTACCCAAGGAGATGAATGGCGATGGTCCGGGTTGGGGGGGGGCGATATGTTTTTTTTTTTTTTTTTCTGAAAGTGTTGTCCCTGATCCAAGTCCCTCCTGGGTGACTCCCCTAGTCACCACCATGACCGTGTCTGCTGGCCGAACTGAAAAGTGTGCTGGGTAGGTTTCGGTTTTGGCCTAGAGAAAATATGAGGCCAATTGGCGGCCCTGCGGTGTGGGATGGCGCCTGCCTGGGATAAGGTCTGGGCCTGGAGAAGACAGGGGAGGAATGCAAAGGGGGCCTAGCAGGGTGTGGCGGTGGGCTAGCCGCAAAAGACGCTGCCTGCTTGCGTTCTCCAACAGATTGTGATATGATTGCAGTCGCATAGTCGCCAAAAGGGTGACTGGTCCTGGCCTGGGACGCACCGCAGGGACTCCTTGAGCGCTGGGAAGAGAATGGCCCGTGCCAGCACGGCATCTCTCGCTACACAAAGACAGGTAAAGTGGCTCCTGGCTGCGCTGTCCGCCGCAGCTGAAAGGTGATGTGAGATCCAGCTGACCCAGGTGTCACATCAAAGGATCGCTGAACAAGCGGTAGTCCGCCTCCTGGAGTGTCTCGGAGCCTGAGTCTGAGGACACTGGGACGGCACCGTTGTCCTCCGGCCAGAGTACCTCCGCCCACTGCAGGAGCATGCCTAGATAGGCGTGCCCAGCAGTAGTGTGTAGGATCCCCATCTTGGCTACCCGGTTCCACTCCTTTAAGTTGTTAAAGGAGATGGAGGCCGAGGTAGGTGGGGCCAGGCTGGATATCAGTTGACAATCTGCCTGGGAAAGGCCAAATTCCCTGATTGCAGGATTGTCGGAGAATAAGGAGGTGACTGGGTGCATTTTTGCGGACCCCGAGGAGTGCCGACAGTGGCCGCATTAGGAGCCTGGATGGGCTCTTGTCCTGGCGGAGGGACGGCTTGTGCACCCCTGGCGCAAGTTGCCGGACCTTTCCAAAGGGAGGAGATAGGCTGAGGTGCGAGAATCCTGGGTTTAGATCGCTGGGCTGGGGGCGGCCCGACGATATCGGAAAACGACAGGACATCATCAGCAGGAGGGGCTTCCCTCACCACCAGGTCCGGGGGAAACCATACCATTGTGTGCACCTCGTACAAAGAGGAGAAGGGTTCTTCTTCCTCGTCCTCCACAACCTCTGGGGGTCGTGTTCCTGGGGAGGTTGTGAGGGACCTTCCTCAGGAGGCAACTGCATGGGTGCGTGAGGGTCCCGCCCTTGATGGGTAGTGGGGGGGGTGCAAGGGTGGGTCCCTCCTGGCTCTCTGCTCGGCGGCCAGACTAGGGTGGGGAAGCCCGGCCTGCTGATCGGACAGCGCCCGAGATGGGAGACCAAGGTCGACCCGTATGAGGATGGGTGCCACATTCAACCGTGGAGCTGTTCTTGTTGGGTGTGGGGATTAAGCCACTGATCTCTCTCGGGGGCACACAGCCACTGGTCCCCGGGGAGGTAGGCGGGCTGTGGCGGCCCTGGGATATGGGCAAGATGTCCCCGGGGACCTGGGTAACCTAAACTCCATGGGGGGTATCCAGAGACCGTGGTCCGTCGTACCCGCCCAGGAGCGTGCGGTGCATCATACACATCCTTGGTGTGGGTCTCCAAGGACCCTAGTGTAAGTGGTGGTGCGGAGGAGGACACAGTAGCCGAGCCCCCTACCCATCTATGAGTGGGTTGGACTGGCTGCAGCACCGTGTCCACCCCCCCCCCCCCCCCCCCCCCCCCCCCCCGAGTGGTATACGCCACGTTATCCTTGGCCCCGCTGGTTGATCCTCCCCCCGGAGGAACAGGACCGTGGATGTTGCCCTAGTGGGGAGCTGACTAGGTCGGCTCCCCAACGTCCTGTACCCCTAGGGGAACCTGCAACGGTCGATCAGGGTTGGTCGACCATCCCCTGTGTATAGACACGAGCCGAGTCCCTTCCCTGAGTCGTGACCATACGCCCAGAATTATAGACAGGATCTTGCTCTTGACACGACATGACCATAATACTGCTTCTGGAGTTGGGACGCTCCTCGTGCACAGGTGTTGGCTGCACCTATGCATGGTGGGGGAGAGCGTCATGAGTCCGCATGTCAAGTTTGGGGGAGAACTAGTGACACGCGGCTCATCAAGGCGAGTGATGGGTGGTGATTCCAGCCCCAAACCCGTCACCCGTACTGGTCCCACATCTCGGCAAAGTTCCCCGGGGGCCGAGGATCGCGTGACGCAGCATGATAGAAAGAGGTCTCACTGTGCGTGGGAAAGGTAGAAGGCAAGCTGGCTGATGAAGGCGAATTTCGACGAGAGGATTTGACTAGGCTTTGCCCTTTGAGGGGAGCCTTGCCCTTAGATTCTCTAGACAGGTCAAAGAAACACATTTATTAATGGCAGTCGCTTGCCTTGTAGCTTTCGGACACAGCGATCGAGAATCTGTCGGTCGGGTATAGGTGGAAAGGTCGCGCGTCCCCTCCGCCGAAAGTCATCTCCTTCTGCCCTGGCCGTACGTTCTTCCGTAGCAAGAACGGATTGCTCTGAATAGGAATCAACACGTGGGCTCTCTGGGAATGTGAGCGACCTCTGGAAGGCGAATGTCGCTCAACCCGTCAGTGACCTTCACAATGTTGGGCAATGGTGGTAGAGCAAACCCGGAGCACATGACCACAAAGAGGAGACAAGTCGGTCGATCGAGAGAGTGTTAACTAAACTTGATCAGCCGTGTGGAACCGTACTGATATAAGTAGCAATGGTAATAGAAGAGCTAGAACAAAATCACTCGGGTGTCATGCATGGGGATCGAGGAATCGACTGAAAACTCGATCTACCCGTACACAGTACTGATACTGAGCAATGCTGAGTAACGCTAGATCGAGATCTCAATGAGCGTGTAGTCTTATGTGCTGATATAAATAGCAATGGTAACAGGAGAGCGAGAACCAAGTCGCTCGTGTGCAGTGCAGGGGATTCGAGAAATCAACTGAAACTCGATGTACCTGTACACAGTATTGATACTGAGAACTGCTGAGTCGCGCTAGATCGAAATCTCGATCAGCGTGTAGTAGTATGACAAACTTCGTACAGTGATCTTGATCAGAGTGTACTATTATGATAAACTTCATACACAGCACTGGTACCGAGAAATGCTGAGTAGTGTTGCGAGATCGCAATCTCGATCAGCGTGTGTGCAAGACACGAGACAAGACAGTCGATCGAGAAGTTAATTAAACTCAATCAGCCATGTGGAATGTTACAGATATAAACACAAGGGGATAGATCACCGGTACACAGCACTGGTATCAAGCAATGCGCGATCACCGAGCACCGCACGATCACAGAGCAATGCGCGCGATCACCGAGCACTGCTGAGTCACGCTGCGAGATCATAATCTCGATCCACGTGTACAGGACACTAGATCACAATCGCGATTAGTGTGTACCAGTACGATAAAATGCTCACACTTATGATACCGTGTGCCAGTGTGAGTAAGATCAACTTAGTACACTACCCGTACGATGTACGAGGATGTACAATGTACGAGGACGGCACCAGGTGAGGTGATGTGGTGTGGAAATGCGACCGGCGAGGGAGAAAATGGCGGCCGAGCACCGGCAATTTCACGAGTGCAACAGAAAATTTGGCGAAGGCAACAGCAATGATAGGCGAAATGAAATAAAGGGACACCAACCAGGTAGACTGAGGGTCTTTACGATCTCACGGGGGAACAGTACGAGAGTACTGTGAGCACACTGATACCGAGCACTGATACTGAGAAGTGCTGAGTAATGCTGAGTGGTCGCAATCTCGATGAGAGAGTACTCCCGATCAGCATGTACTAGTACAATAAACTTCGTACACAAATGAACCGTGAGTACTAGTACAGTAAGAATTTTACGCTAAACCGAGTGAGAGTACGATAAACTTCGTACCCTAACCGAGAAGGAGGCGATATGGAGGAAAACACAACCGGCAAGAAAAATGGCGGCCGAGGACCGGCAAGTGTTCGATCGTCGAACAGAATTACTGGAGCATGTGAAGGAATAAACAATGCTCCGAAAGGCAGTAATGAAGATGTTGGATGGGTTACCGAAGGGCAACGAAGCACACAGAAACAGTGCCGATGGGAACTGCACTGAAAACAAACTCACGAGGGAGAAAACCACGAGAGCAATATGACGATCGACAAAGTCGCGAGGATCACGACGCGCGTGAAAAATATTAAAATGCTAGCCCACCAAGAGCCTCATACGTCAAATGTACTAGGGTTTAGCGCAAGCCACAAGTGAATAAGTAAAGAGCAAAACACAAGCAATCTTTACACAAAGACAGAAGTATAGGCGAGACAGAGCACAAGACTTATCTTGCTTGGGCAACAGGCCGAAGGTGAATGAGGTACAGGAAGTGGGGTGGGCTTCACGTGACTGTCTTATGACTGTATTTGCCACAAAAAATTTCGGCCTGGCAGAGCTGACTGACTGCCGTTGAATGCTGTGGTCTGACATGGTATAGTATATGATGCCAAATGGCAAGTTAGTATCAACTCTGGAGACAGTGTACAGTCTCAATGCATTGTGGCCAGATCACAAAAACTACAACTGTATGCATGCTATGAACTGTGACCAGAGAAATAAAGAGCATAGATTTTCTATAACAAAGACAGAAAAATGGACTGCAAAGGCAAAAGAGCATCATATAAAAGAAAGGCAGCAACTAAAAAGCAAAATGAAAGAGTGACATGGAACAGGAATGTACTAACACAGACTGGAAGCCTGGATACAATTTGTAATGAAAACAGTTTCTAGCACCTCTGATGGGGCAAAGAGGACTGGATGTATTAAGGACAAAGGCATGTAACAAAATAATGACCAATGTCAAACACTCTGATGGGGCAAAGAGCACTGGATGCATTAAGGACAAAGGCATGTAACAAATGACCAATGTCAAACACTCTGATGGGGCAAAGAGGACTGGATGCATTAAGGACAAAGGCATGTAACAAATGACCAATGTCAGACACTCTCTGATGGGGCAAACAGGACTGGATGCACAAAGGATAAAGGCATGCAACAAATGACCAATGTCAGACACATGACACAAGGAGGCAGGCACCAGAAAGAAGGGGACTTTACACTGGGAATAAGGTGGAGAAAAAAGGCCGGAGAGAGAGGGAGGTTATAGGCAAGTTGAAAGGATGGGAGAGTGTAGTGGGGGGACAGTGGCAGAGTGATTACTTTCAACAGCGGTCTCAATTGTTTCTGCTCTTGAATATGTAATGAACAAATGCGATATCTGACCCATTTCCTCACATACAGTCAGATTTATTCAAGGTTGGTAGGGCGAGGAAAAGAAGGGGAGAGAAACGAGACAGGAAAATACATTTGTCGTTCACACAGCCGATACCTGATATCCTCCAAGGATGATTTTCAACTTCTTTTCCAGTTTGGCCGCCTGCTTGGCATCTTTGGTCATATGATTCCTGTTGTTCTGGAGAGAAGTAGGCAGCAATGCATCAGTTCCATCAACAACAGGATGTTGATCAAGACAGAAAACACTGATAAGAAGCAAGGCACCCAGCTTCATTGGTCACATTCGTATCTGATGTATTAACAACTGCTTAGGAAGAAATTAAGTAATCATGAAATTCTTTGAAGAACAAAAACAGGAAGAATCATTCTGGACAGTCAGTATCGGACCATCCTTACCACTTACAAAATGCTAAGGATGCAAAAAATAACAAAATAGTACCCTCCAGGGTGAAATACCTGACTCAGTCCAAACAGCTCCAAGATTAGCATGTCCTGGCTAAATTCTGCCACCTTGTATGAACACTATCCTAGACACAACACAACTGAACCAGGAGCCAACAATAAACATGACACTGACCAAAGCTTCAACAACCACCTCTCAAATCTAAAAAAAAAAAAAAAAAAAAAACGTGACTTTTCATAATGTAGGGAGAGAGTCTTTTGGGGAAAAGACGTCAATACACTGAGAAAACAATACTCTACAGACAGAAGTTTTTAACCAGTCTTTACTCCCCCATGGGAAGTTTCTTTCAACATCTCTTGCAAGACTGCCTAGAAGTTTGACCACACACACAAAAATCCCGCCGCCCTGCCCAACCCCGTGAAGAACTGGTGCCCTCCCCCTCACCTCCAGCCTCTTCTCCAGGGACTGGATGCGGTCCTTCTTGCTGGCCAGGGAGGCGCGGATGTAGCGGTTCTGGGAGGGCAGGAACAGCACCTGGGCATAGCACTCATCCCACACCTGGCTGAAAGCATCAAGCGACAGATCGCCGTGACCCATGCCCTCCTTCACCATCTGCATCTCCTGCTGCAGCAGCTCCTTGCCTGAAAAGAATCATGCAGGTGAACATCACTCTTTGATGCCTTTTGACAACTGTGAATTTCAAGAAAAAAAAAAAAACAAACAAACAAACAACAAAACAAAACACAGTGCAGCAACTGTGTTCTCTTTGGGAAGACAAACCTGGATTCTTAACAAAAAGACAACCGTTGCAATGAAAAAAAGATGTTCAATACAAAAGTGACCCCCCCCCCCCCCCCCCCCCCCCCCAAAAAAAAGAGAAAAAATTTAAAGACTGGCAGTTTAAAAGTCAAATCCAACTTTCACCTAGTCTTTCAATCTTGGCAACACCAATGTTAAAGTCTCCCCCCCCCCCCCCCAACTCCCCCCTCCACCCCTAAAAAATAAAAAAAATTTGATGCCTTATACTGTGCATCATCCCATTATGTTGATGCTTGCTACTTTCAGGAAACATGAATCCCAGCATGACTGAACCCCCACCCCACAAACAAACAAAAAAAAAGAAAGAAAAAAAAGAAAAAAACCAATGGTCTTCGTAGAAACTTGCTGATAAGTTGCACCGAATGAAATACAAAATGGAGGCAATCAGCTGGAGAGTTCCCATCACAGGCATCAAGCAGAACTGAAAAACAAACCCCCATCCTAACTGGGAAAGTCCTACCTGCAGAATATCCTGGTCGTTGTACTTGACGTAGGGGTGCTCCTCCAGGTAGGCTGCGTGCTGGGCCTGGTTTCAACACGCCCTTCTGCCCGGCCGGCTTCTTGCCACCTGGCGTGATGCCCATCTGCTGAGGGGTGGGGGTGTAGAGGGCGTCATAGTGCATCATCGTCAGCATCTCCTTCTTGATCAGCTCTTCTGCCTGTGGCCCGTACAGCAGCAAGGTCAAGAATAATGGCGTCATCAGGAGGGTGACTGGTGCAATAAAAATTGAACAATTCAAGTTCCATTCAAGTTTGCCATTCACTTGACCCCCGTCATGGAATTTGCTGTAACTGTTTGTGCCTGTTGTTGTCTACATTCCTACATTCAGTAAGATTGTGGTGGAGTTGTTCTTCGGGCACTATGATGCCTCCTCACCTTTATTACAGGTAAAACTGTGTGTGCTAAGCATGAACAATATGCAGCCTACCCAACAGACCATAAACAAGAGGGCAGAGGGGCAAGTAATCAATGGTTTGTGCATCTGCCTGCAGAACTGATGGTCAATAGATCAAACCACTCCTGGGGTCAGATTTTTTTTGCGGCTTGAAAATCCTGTCTGTTCACCCCGTAGTTAACAGTTCCTGATTCAGGTCAGGTGAGCTCCTAGCTGCAGAATGAGAGGGTCAGACTCCATCTTCCATGATACCGTGTTCTGGACATGGTGACCCACTAAAAATTCACCGCCCCTGTGGCCTTAAACTTAAACTAGAGACACATTTCATTATTATGGGTACACACTGTATCTGCAACTGATATCAAATATATGTATAGAAAAGACCAATTACCTGTGCTAAACAGAGAAAAGACTCACTACCTCTGCTAACAAGATCATGTTTTTACCCGTAACTTTTGGTCTGTTTGTCAGCAAGGCTACACCCACACACACACACACACACACACACACACACAAGAGCACACACACACACGCACACCCACCCACACACGCACATTCAATTATCTTACTGAAAGCTGAGACAAGGTTGGAATGTGGCCCATGAACTAACCCATCACATTTTAGTAGATCCATGGTGATGATCAGGATCAAAGGGTAGGTCCTGTGACCATTCGACCTTATAACAAGTCTGTTCTCTTCCTACTCCCTTTCTAATCGCTCAACATCTAAAGTCCGCTATCATTCTAAAGTTATACCAATATTGTGACGAAAGTGAATCGTCAGAAACAACAATCAGAAATTCTGACATTTCCATCACACATGTGTGAAAGTCTGGGAGTACAGAAATGAAAAGTCACACTTCCAAGTCAAAGAAAAAAATTATACCAGTTCTACGTCTTCATAAGGGAACAGAAAACAGACTTTGGTGTAATTTTCATATAAAATTTATCAAAATTACAAAACATTTATGTTCAGAACAGTCTCAGGTGCATTCAAATCTCCAAGTTCTAAATTTCCTGAAAAAAAAAAATGGCCCCACAATCAGTATATCTGATTTCAAACATACAATTATGGAGCATCTGCCAAAAAGTGATGATTCTGCATTGAGGCCAAGATGAAGCAAATCACCAGTCACAAATTCCTCAACGCTTCAACATGATCAAATCTAAAGCTCATTTCAGTCTTTAGCTCAGAATGCTGTTTCCTCATTTCTTTTTTTTTTTTTTTTGCCCCAATCCAAACTTATCAAATAACACATTTTCTCATGCTACAAAGTAAACTCATGGACCACTATTTCCTACAAGAAAATTCAGAAAATCAAACAACTGTTCTGCTGCCAGGATTAAAATCTCACTTTCTCAGTCTCACTCATGATCCCTTCAAATTCACACTCTTAAGTCATTCAGCCCCACCTACCCTCTGCAGATCTGTGAGAGGAGGGTCGTTGGGCCCTGAGGGTCGCATGATGGCCGAATTGATGTCCACCGGGCGCGGGAGGTCACGCTGCACGGCCTGCGACCGCCGCTTCATCTCTTCCTGGCGCCGGCGCTCCAGCTCTGCCTCCTTTCTGGCGTCCAGGTCGGCCTGGTCCTCCTCCACCCGGCCCGTCTCCATGGGGCTCCCTGTCCCCCTGCAACTCGTCCTCCGGCACCACGATCTCGTAGTCATTCTTGGGGGCTGGGAGAGCCGCCAGTCCCATCTTCAGCTGATCCCTCAGCTCTCGCTGCAACAGGCAAGTGAAGAAACCCCGTCTGATGCTTTTCATGGATCCTGATTTATATGTACAATCCTGTCTAATGCTTTTCATGGATCCTGATTTATATGTACAAACACTGGTATTAAAAGAAATCGGTCTTGTATTTTTCATGGATCCTGATTTATATGTACAAACACACTGGTATTAAAAGAAATCTGTCTTGTATTTTTCATGGATCCAGATTTATATGTACAAACACTGGCATTAAAAGAAATCTGTCTTGTAATTTTCATGGATCCTGGTTTATATATACAAACACTGGTATTAAAAGAAATATGTCTTGTATTTTTCATGGATCCTGGTTTATATGTACAAACACTGGTATTAAAAGAATTCTGTCTTGTATTTTTCATGGATCCTGATTTATATGTACAGACACTGGTATTAAAATCTGTCTTGTATTTTTCTTGGATGATGATGTACATTGGATGTGTTTCTTTTTATCAAAAATTCAGGTTTCAAGGTAACTCTACGTGCCTTCGTTCACTGAGCTCCACAGAGACTGAGTAAAGGCCTACTCTATCTCTCCCCCTCTTCACAAATTTCAAAGATTTATTATTAAATTAAACAAACACATCTGCTGTTGCCAAGAGTATTGTCTGAAGAGTCCTCAAATGAAATTTGTTTTATCTACAGAAACTAACAACGTCAACTTCAACAAAATGTCATTAACCTCATTTTATAGTTTCTGACTGTGGAATGCCTGGCACAAATAATCTCTCTCTGCCCAAAACATGCAGTTCAACAACCTTTCTGTGCTACACTACACAGCTATTCACTACACACAGTTATTCCTCAGTTTGTTATGAATACCGTCTTCTGGTCACAGCAGATCCAGACAACATGCCTACAGCCTGACTTCTCTCAGTTGATAATCTGATGGCCTACAAGAATACACCGCAAAGAACAAATTACTGTCAGGTGTTAACTGACCTCAGTGAATCCAAAAATGGTTATAAGGATAAGGCACTAACCCAGAAAGCAAGGGAATCTTAGGTCTGTGCTTCGAGTCTCCTATACTACAATAGGGCAGGTTTTTCTCCCCATTTCCTTGTGAACCTAAACGATGGTCGGAGTACTGATTGTTCAGACCATACGATGAGCCAAGGTCCGGTATTCAGCATACACTTCAATCGTTTGTGACAAAGATGTTCTACGATATGATTTTGAATCTTGGTAATCTATAGCCAAACTCTTGTGGGGGAACAATAATAACACTCCAAAAGTCTACCTGATAATATTTGCCTGACATGCTCCCATCCTCCTCCATCTGATTGATGTTGAGCTTGTCCCGCAGGAATGGAGTCTGGCCAGAAGGGGTCGCACTGCCGGCACTGCTGGCATCTGTGCCCGGTCGTCCCACCACAGGTGTCGCGTTGCCTCGTGGTGTCATACCCCCGGCTGAAACATGGACAGAATGTCAAGGTAACACTCTCTCCATTAAGATGGTTAATCTGGTAGAAGTAAGTACAGAGAGGGGTCATACAAGCCATTTTGATTTTTGCATAACATGTAACAAACCTTACCTCACTACCTGACTGCTTAAAAGACAAGGCGTAAGTGATGCAAGTACTCAGTGGTTTCATGTTGCTACAAATGTAGTCCCAGTGGACACTGCACATATGGCACAGTTATACAGCCAAAGGAGGCAACAATGCTGACAGCTTGGACCATTGAAGAAAGGATGTGACCACAGTCTGGATCAGTTTGAGGATATAGGGGCAGTTTTCAACTGGCAAAATGCTGAGAGCTTTTGTGCGACTTCTATCAAGTTGGAGTTAAGTGCCACATTAACTGGAAGTTACGTAACATGAAATGTATTTACAGAGCATGTGGTAGTTTTCAGAGCACATAACAATATATTATCTTGCAGTCCACGCAATGCTGCTGCATTTCCCCCTCACAATGGCACACCATTTCAATGCCAAGGGCTTCTATCAGCCTTTTTTTTTTTTTTCTACATAAGATTTGGACTGAACACTGTCCAATACCTGCTTCAACAAGAACAGAGGCAGTTCTACTAGGCCTCTATATTCTTCCAACAAACAACATGGCAACTAAATTTCTACACAACAAAATGGCAACTAAATTTCTACACAAACAATATGGCAACTAAATTTCTGCACAAACAACATGGCAACTAAATTTCTACACAAACAACATGGCAACTAAATTTCTGCACAAACCACACAGCAACTAAATTTCTCTGCACTCTTTAAAAGGTCTACTTTAGAAGTTTTCAATAATTGGTCAGCTTATGCAGAAATATGAAATGTTTGATAAATTGGTAAAATAAACATCCGATTCGCTCCCGATCACACGAAATCGATCCGCAGAAGTGGGCATTTTCACCTGTAATCAAGAAAACGGGAGGTAATTAACTAAATCTTGGCATGAGTGTCAGCGACGGCGACAGAAAGCAATTCTGATGGTTCTTGCACATCTTGCTCAGAATTTAATTTTATCATGTAAAAGCAGTGACTATGACTGCGACAGCTAATGTGACTCTGGGGATATTTCTACAAGGCCTTTACCTTATCAGTTTGAATGCTAAGTTCTTTTTATGTCAGTTCCAACTGGACCACGGAAACGAGCTATTCAGTTCCAGCTGGAAACCCGAGCACAGCATTCCGAAGGCTTACGGACTTTACCAAAGTCTTGAGGGAGGCTACCGACCGACTTCTTGTTGCAACCACGCGTGGACGGCGAGCAGAGATTCTTCTTTCTCAAGCCTTAACGCGTTCATTCAATTTAACAAGTGTGATCTGTCCATAGACAAGAACAGAGTAAACATCCGACTATCGTACTCATCTTAATCTTAATCTGTAAAAGCTCACCACTCTGCCTTCAAAGTATACGCACACGATGCAGACGAAGTTTTTGATCCACTCGGACGGGCTCGGCAACTGTCGGAATAGCTCGTTTCCATGGTCCAGCTAGAACTGCCATGGTAAAAAGAACTCAGCGGCCCGGCATGTTTGCACGAACCGAATCCACTTCTTTCGAGTATCTGGATCAAATAGAATATCCGTCTCCTGCTGAGCTGCTGCACTTGCCTACAGCACAATATCTGCCACCCCCTCGTGACTTTTTAGGCTGTGGGGGATCGCAGTTCATGATAATTTCACTTGGCGTTACCATGTTGTGTAGATCGCGGCTGACGGCCACACCATCAAGTGACGTCACAGTTTTCAGTCTTCCGCACGGGGTTTGAACAGGTGTGCAAAAGTCGTTTTTTATCTATTAAATTCTGCCAGCGATTTTTTTTTTTTCTTTTTAAATGAATACCATACTGTAGTTATATGATATGTAGACCTGTTTTTAACAAATTATCGAAAATCTCTAAAGTAGACCTTTAAGATGCTTCTTTGATTAATGACATGTCAAAGTTCTATATTCCTATTCTGATGTCTATGTCATCACAAGGAGGAAATGCTAAAAATATCATTTACAGGTAAGAAGCATCATCATATCACAATGAACTCATGATGAAGAGTTTATAAGAGTTCTGTAACGGACAAAAGACCAAAGATGGGAAATGTCTAACAGTGCCCTATCCTCTCTACAGTTCTAGAACATGCTGGTTTCGTTCTTGTTTCCCTTTTGTTAGTTTGTTAGTTTGTTTAGTGTGTGTGAGTTCCCAGGATCAACCAAATACTGACATGGGATCTTTGATATGCATGTCCATTCTTGCGTGTAAGGAGACTGACAGCCACCTACAAGTCTGCAAATAGCTTGATCAAGGCGACTGGACAAACCTACCTACATTCTTCACCCTCCATGGAGTGATGGACCACCATGGTCTCAAACCCTGAACTCTCAGAGTAAAAGTAAAATGTTTTAACCACTCTAATGTCATACTGCACAAGAAGCACACATAAAAAAACAGACCTATTAACTGTTACACATACACTCATTTTCTATTTCTCATCACACTTTTTTCTGGTCCTTACAACACATTCAGTACACACGCACACAAGTAAACATGACATACACAAGGTCGAAATGCTTGCCTTCCCTTCAAACACAGTCCAACCTACCTCCATCCCTGCCAGGGGTGCGGTAGGGTGTGCCCAACACGGTGTTGGGGGTCTGGATGGTGCTAGGGCGTGGGGTGACGCCGCTGAAGTCGCTGTCGTGCAGTGGGGTGTTCAGCCCTCCCTTCAGGGGGGGGTGTCCACATTGGTCAAGGCCATGATGTTTTGTGCTTCCTGTGGGTGACCAAAACGTTGCATCAGACACAACGGAGAGAGGGCAGAAAGAGGGTATGCTTAGGAACATTCAACTTCTTGAAGTATCAATAACTGAGATAGATATATACATGAAAATAGATGATGAGCATGCATGTCTTGGTACATAAATAAGAACAATTTTTTCCTATTTCTGGTATTTTTTTTTCTTATTGATGTTTGTTTTGTTACCATTTATTTTCTAAGCCGAAAAAGCCTGGCAACAATTCAGTTTCGTTGCATTTGTACCATTTGCATTTGTTATGGATTATTGACATAAAAAAAAGAGAGAAATATGCACATACAAGAGCACAATGTGTATTTGTGTGTGTGTGTGTGTGTGTGTGTGTGTGTGTGTGTGTTAATGCGTGCATGTGTGTTTGTGTGTCTATGTGTATGAAAATAAATGTGTATGGGAGAGGGGGGAGATGGAGGATGTGAAGGGTGTGTGTGTGTGTGCGAGTGCACGTATGTCGTTTGCAGGTGCATGTGTTTCACCACTGACCTGCAGGATAGTGTCGTGGGTGGCAGGGGTGCGTGGGGTGCGGAGGGCGGCCATGGTGGGGGTAGCACTGTAGTCCTGGAGCAGTCCTGGAGGATGAGTCCTCATGTCCCGCCTCCTCCACCTGCTGACGCGCCATCTCACTGGCCTGGCCCAGCTTCACCACCTGTACAGCACCGAAATAGCCATCAGCACTACAGGCGCTGACCGCTACATGGACGTACTATTCACCTGTACAGCACCGAAATAGCCATCAGCACTACAGGCGCTGACCGCTACATGGACGTACTATTCACCTGTACAGCACCGAAATAGCCATCAGCACTACAGGCGCTGACCGCTACATGGACGTACTATTCACCTGTACAGCACCGAAATAGCCATCAGCACTACAGGCGCTGACCGCTACATGGACGTACTATTCACCTGTACAGCACCGAAATAGCCATCAGCACTACAGGCGCTGACCGCTACATGGACGTACTATTCACCTGTACAGCACCGAAATAGCCATCAGGACTACAGGCGCTGACCGCTACATGCACGTACTATTCACCTGTACAGCACCGAAATAGCCATCAGCACTACAGGCGCTGACCGCTACATGCACGTACTATTCACCTGTACAGCACACTGAAACAGCCATCATGACAGCAGAAACACAGGCGCTGACCGCCATAGGAATGTACTATTCACCTGTACAGCACCGAAACAGCCATCATGAAAAGAGGAACACAGGCACTGACCGCTATAGGGATGTACTATTCTACTAACATGACAGGTTTCATTTCTTTTTTTTTTATGAGCACTCTCACAGTATGTCATGGCCTGTGGAATATGCCTGAGTATTCAACACTGAAGCTGCAGTAATCAAAGTGAAGGTGTATTTCTTACCTATACGATGACTCTTCAATGGCTGTGACACTAGCCCAATTAGGGAGAAATTCCTGCTCACTGACAATTGAAGAAAGGAAAAATATCAATTCATGGCTTACAGCCCCACTGCTGCTTGTATGTGTCGGCATGTCGTTAAACTGAGAAACTGAACGGGGACAAGATGTTGCAAGTGAAAATCACGGCTCATGCAAAGTCTTTATCTCAGCACACTGAAACAACATTGTAATTACATTCACAAGAGCAATCACCTGGCTTGTATCTTCTTCTTCCATGTTCACCTTAACCGTTGTTTCACAATACGTCTGTACTCAATATGGCAAGATAAAAAGGTCTACATTGGGAATGGGGAAGAACTACTGCCCTGGCATCTCATAAGACCGATCCTCCCAAAGCAAGTGGGGTTGGACAGTAGGGGAGAGGTGCGGGGGTGGGGAAACAGATGGGGAGGGGTTGGAGGGGATGGAGGGCTTTATCCCCGCTGTGGCAAAGTTTAATGGTCACTGACCTCCTCCAGCTCAGCATCAGAGATCTGAGGGGTCGGCAACACCAACTTTGCTTCGCTTCTTCACAGGCTCCTGGAAACTGTTGGGTTGAAAAACAAAGAAAGAAAATAAACATACCTCATCTGTTTGAATCTGAAATACACAATTCTAAAAAAAAAAAAAAAAATCTTAAAATTTTTATCAGCATCACCCCCCCCACCCCCCTTCCCCTTCCCGATAATTATCGTTGCTAATATTACATGAATAATGCCCTTGAACGCTTCATTCATCTTTCTTTTCCTGCACCAGTCAATTCTGTCCTTCCAATCACTAGCAGTATACAACACACTCTATAAAACAACAACACAAAGTTGATGAATACAAATAAATCACACAGCACAAACATTTTCTATGAACAAAAATCAATGTAACCAATTATTGCAATTATCAGAGGGAAAAAATATATGAATACCAGCCCACTCTACTGATAAAAATCAGCCTCTTTTCAAACACACCAACAGACTGCCATGCACAGGACTTACTTCGTCTGGCCTGCGATGACACCTGGCAAATCATTCTCCTTGCGTTTCTTCTGTTTCTGCTTGTCCTTCCGACGCTCTCTCTGCACATCATCATCCATTGCACAATTCTGAATGATCAGTGGGGTCAGCTTCAAAAGCAACGTCTTCGAATTTCGGTACAGGGGGATTTTTCCTCGTAGTTATCATTGGTTCTGACTCCATTCCCCATACAGTCCTTCAAATGAGACTATAAACCGAGGTTCTGTGTGTGAATGCAAGCACAACATCTTGCACACATGTAAAATCCCATCACCATCACCCAACTTTCAGAAGAGAAGGCCAGTTTGGCCGTTGGTATGGACAACACGTTACACAGAGCATGCACTTTCCCCAAAGATGGAGTATGGCTGCCATAATGGCAGGATAAAAAATGGTCATACACATAAAACGCCACTGCCTGTCTATACAGGCAGTGTCCGCAGGAGCATCAGCCTGTGTACGCAGAAAGAAAGAAAGAGCAACGTCTCACATGTAAGCATGTAAAGCTTAATTACAAATACAATACATTCTAATCCTGAAGCACAAGTTTTGTGCTGAAATAACCATTGAGTGCTGTGTTTCCTGCCCCTCCTGTCAAGCCTACTTTTGTATGCAATACATTTCAAAATTTAACACAGCACTCTGTTTCAGTGAAACAGGTTTCCAGGATTTTGCAGCAAGAGAAATGGAGCTCTTAGAATACACATCAACATATTTCATTTGATAATCAAATGTCAAACAATAACCAAGCAGATCTGCTTCAAGTTCTGAATATGATAACACACAGATGCCAATCTTTTGGAGTCAGGAATTTGTGGCTGAAAGGGATACAGTGTAGTCACATGAGGATAGTTTGGGTTCTGACTGAAAGCATTTTTAAACCCTTACAACTTCAACTGAGGAATATGGGGTTTGAAAAAAAAAAAAAATTCCACTACATATGACTGCAAATATTCACATACCACAAGGGCTTCATTTTCAAATACTTTATGAACCTTACCAAAAAAATGGGTCCCCAAGCACCACATTTTTTCAACTCTATTTTGAAATTCTCTCTTGTTTTATTTGTTCCCATTAAATTCAGGGTTTGAGAGCCGATTTCAACACAGGGAAGTTTCAGAAAAAAAATTCACAGTTCTGAATTTCTTGTGTCATGTATCCCTGTTTCACCTGAAAACACTGTAACAAAATATGTGGCAAACCTATAAAACAGAGATGAAACTGGATGACGTGATCTACACTCAACAGTAATCATTAAGTGTTGATCAACATCAGGGACACCAGCTCCTCAGAACACAAAATCACACAATGCTACGTGACCAGGAAAAAAAAAGAGAAAAAAAGCCAGAAATTATCAAAATGCAGACAGGTGTCATGCATAGCCCTTCCCTTGCAATGTCAGCTACATCCTAAAAAAATGAAGACAACCTAACGAAAAGAAGCTTTCTGAATTACATATGTTAAGCTTCTTTTCATCAATTGAGAAGTCTACTCTCCCTAGGTGAATCTGGATATAACAGTCACAATGCCTTCTAGACTGGATAATAGTATTGTTCCTGCAACTCGCTCACATAAATCTGAATCACACCACAATCTCTGACTAGACATCTGAAAACAAACAAACAAAAAGAAAACTACAAGAGGCCGTCTGTCTGCTTAAAACATTAGACTTTACATGAAGACCACATCAGAAATTTCTAGATGTTCAAAAAAAACCCAAAAAAAACAGTGACTGCTCTGAAACCACAGCCAAACGAAAAAAGAAACTTTGCTTTTCTGAACCCTTGTTCACCAAAACAAATGTGAAAGAAGTCCATGAAATCAGGTTCAAAGAACACAGTCTGAGCAGTGATCAAGCATCAAGGCATGGACTGTCCATAGCCATGAAATCAGGTTCAAAGAGCACAGTCTGAGCAGTGATCAAGCATCAAGGCATGGACTGTCCATAGCCATGAAATCAGGTTCAAAGAGCACAGTCTGAGCAGTGATCAAGCACCAAGGCATGGACTGTCCATAGCCATGAAATCAGGTTCAAAGAACACAGTCTGAGCAGTGATCAAGTACCAAGGCATGGAATGTCCATAGCCATGAAATCAGGTTCAAAGAGCACAGTCTGAGCAGTGATCAAGCATCAAGGCATGGACTGTCCATCTATCCACATGCAGGCAAATCCTGAACTGCTCTCATCCTAGTTCTCCTGTCTGCACTCACTCAGGGAAATACTTCTCAAGTCCCAACTGCAAAAAAACATTTATAGGACTCTGTATCATGCAGACAGACTCCTATATTAATTCATGCAAATAAAAAAAGAAAGAACTGAAAAAGACTGGCAAAGTTCAAACAACACAGTCTCTGGTTAAGCCTCTTTCTGTTTAAATCCACTAAATCTTTGATGCACACAAGGTGAATGTGGTCTTTAAGGACTACAGGTCTCAAAGGAAATCTTTCTGAGTATGAAGGCCCATTGCTTTCTTTCCATGCATCATTACTAGGGACGCCCTCTGATTAGTGGATGAAATGATAGGAATTCTCGCCTTCCTGTCACCAGCCCAACAACATCAACTGCAGAAAGTCCAGAGAGTAGACAGAACTACTGATAAGAATTCCTATCTTTTCATCTATATCAAACAGAGGATGTTACCCTTTACAATGGTGAAAAAAATAATGGTAGTACATTATTTGCAAAGATTTCCTTTCTGACATTTCGCTGCTGAAGGAAACATTTACTGTGTCTGTATTAAGTATAAAATGGATTTTAAACAGAAAGAAACTGAATCAGAGACTAAGCTGTATAGGCTTGTCAATTGTTGTTCTTTTCTTCTTCATAAATAAGTGTATACATGTTGGGCTAACTGATCTGCCAAACTCTGTCAATTCACAGTAAACAAGTGGGGTAGTTTTTGCTCCCATAAGGAAACCTAACACAGAGTAACTTTTATTCAAGACTGGCACAGCCTTTTAAACTTGAATAAAGTCAGACACAATACAAAGACGAACAATCTAATAGTGGAGGGAAAACGAGCGCAGGCCAACAAGTAAATTGTCTTCATAGTAATGACTTGGCAAAACTTTGAACTAAAGGAGGGGGGGGGAGGGGGGCAGGAGGTTGAAGATGTAAAAAACTGGGAACATGAAGTTAAGAAAGTATATTACAGATATGAAAACTCTTCACTGGCTGCATAAGGGAACCATCGCAATCCCTTTTAAAGGCAGATATATTTGTATTGCCTGCTCGGAGGCCTTTCGTCGGCTGGGTCGGAACTCATCAGGGAGACACGGCTGGCTGTATCTGCACTCCTGGCGTCAAATAGAGACACACCACAGTCCATAACACCGTGGTGTTCTCACCACCAAGGGTGCTAAAAAGAATCCAATAGCACCCCCGAAGCAGCCAGTGAAGAATAGTAAAGGAAACCAAACGAAAGTAGGGCAGGAAAAAAAGTTGCTGAAAAACTACAGACATTATGCAAATAGTATAAAATGTAGGGGGCAATCTTTGAGCCTACGCTTGAGGATCCACCCAAGGATGCAAGGGAGATCAAAAGACAAACACAAAGACAGACAGAAACAAATACAAATAACCTCAATTTAATCAAAACAAATTGTTTAATGATCCCTGCCTGATTTCATTTCCAATTCTGTCAATTCAGTTGTGACCAGTGCCTGATAAGACAGCCATTCATCTGTTGAATTCTCTGAACAGGTGGGGAATGGATGGTGTGGGGGCAAGGTGCAGGGCCCTTAGTGGGTGATTTCACATGTTTTCTTCCATTTTTGTACAAAATAAACCTTCATCCTGAGATCATAAAGATTCAGTTGCCATAAAGGCAAAGTTGTTTTCTTTCTTCAACTTTTCTTCTTTTTTTTTAGCGCAAAGTTGAGTTCTGTATCCATTGTTGGACCTTAACCAGTCAAGGTCGTCAAACAAATGGTGATTTCAGTCTTAATATCAGATCATCGGAAAAAGAAAATTCTTGCTGATCTAGAAAATGGTCTTCACCAATGTTATGCTGATCACAAGTACCATTAGTGAACTCCACAACCGTGATAATCGTTGTAAGAAGACTGAAAGCTACATGCATTGTCTAGTCATTCAGTGATCATCTGCATGACCAACTCCTATTTTAGAGATTGTCTTTAGATTCTGTTATTTCAGAGATTGTCTTTACACTTTCTTATGGATGGAGGCAGAGATTAAGATTTGAAGTTCAAATGAGCCTTTTTTTTTTTTTATTAACCTCATCTTGCTTTATTGGCTTTCTTGTATTCACACATTATTTTTTTTGTTCAAGACAATTCTTGAGAATTTATTTGAGTAGCATGATCTCCCGCCCCAACATTCAGTACATCTCAAAGCTAAATGAAACTGAAATGAAAGGGGGCACTTGAAGTAAGTCCAGCCACAACAGCACAACTCACATCTTCTTTGTCAGAGCGCCTCTCCCCGTCCAGGTTCTGCTGTCTCAGACGCTTGTAGTTTGGATCCAAGGGGTCATATGCTTCTTGTGACGTATCGAAGAAGCCTGAAAACCATCACACATGCTACCGGTTGAAACCAAAAGCTACTTCAACTTAGTTACATAACCAGTGTTGTTGTTTTGCTTTAACAGAAGACCGAATGTTTGCTAACTGAAGCATAGGAAAAAAACAAAAAGTGCAGTGTGGGAGAAGTGTTGGTAGATGAAGGAAAAAAGGCAAAACAAAGAGAACAATAAAGGAAGACTAACTCTGCCATTTCAAAAAGGCGGACTTTCCAGTTTTAAGAAATCTTATCTACCATTCAATTCTTGCACTAAATGCTTTGTATCTTTGAACATTGTGCATGTTGAGCCATCATCTGTCGCTGACCAGGCCAAAAGCAGTCACCACCCCACCATGCACCCCAAGGAGTCTGTGCCACATTTGGTTAGTATGCTGCAGCACATGAGACCTTTATACCAACTGCAAATGTGCACAGAAAATGAAAAATGGGTGCATCTCCTAATTCTGATTAGTTTTAAGCAGATGAAAACTGATCATGTTAATATGGGGAGTTTCTATCATACTCCCTGTTTGGCTAGTATACTTACCGTGTCAGACCATAGCATTCTGCGGCAGTTGGTCAGCTCTGCCAGGCCGAAGTTTTGTAGCAAATGCAGTGATAAGACAGTCACATGACGCCCACCCTACTTCCACCAACGGAAGTTGCCGATGTTTGTTTCCCGAACCTCATTCAGCTAGGCCTGCGCACAAGGAAACCCCCAAGAACCTTGGCGCCAGAGGGGAAGGGGGGTACCACCAGAGACTGGCCGTAACTCCTCCACTGGAGAGTTGACGCTCCTAGTGCGCCGGTGGTGGCTGCACAGGGCACGGTTGGGGAGAGTGTAATAAGACTCAGTGTCATCAGTGGATGGAAGGCTGACGACACGGGTCTCATTCTGGCAAGTGACGGGCGGTGATTCCGACCCTGACCCGTCACCCGTGCTGGCCCATGACTCGGCAAGGTTCCCCGGGGGCCAAGAATCGTGGGACACAGCATGATGGGGAGGTGTCTCCGTACATGTCCGAAGGCGAGAAGGCGAGGAGGGAGGGGATGGGGAAGAATTTCGAGAAACACCTTGGAAGGAACAGGTCCTTTTAAGGGGCCTTGCTCTTGGATTTCTTAGAAAGACTGAATGACAAGGGTTTTTGAAATAACGACCTTTTGCTTACTCGCCTTCGGACATAACGAACGTGCGTCCGCCGGTCGGGTCGAGGAGGAACTGGAATGGAGTTCACACGTCCCCTGCGCGGAAGCCTCCTCAACGCCGGCCTTACGCTCTTGGGATAGAACGGACTGTCCCGCGGAATCGACACGCGGGTCCTCCGGGGCAGTGAGCGACTCCCGAAAAAGTGGGGCGGCTTGACCCGTTGGTGTCCTTCACCATGTTGGGCACTGGTGGATGGGACTATCTGGAATGCACGAACACACAAGAGGAGACAAGGGGGTAGATCAGGGATAGACACTACTCGATCGACCTGATGGGAGAAGGATGTCAACGATTGAAGGCAAGTAACGATCGGAGGACACGGGGCAGTACGAAATCACCCTGTGATGACCGGCACTCAAAAGTGCTGAGTAATGGTGCGTGATCGAAATCTTGTCAACGTGATCGAAACACTGAGTCAATTCCGGCAGCGTGTACTAGTGCGATCGACTTTTACCACAGAAAAGATCTGTATGCACTAGTACAGCAAAACTGGAAAGCTAAACCTAGAAGGAGTATGATAAACTTCGGACCAACGTAGTATAAACGAGGCGATGTGGTGGAAAGCACGACCGGCGTGGAGAAAGATGGTGGGCGAGGAGCAAAGGGGTTCGATCGTCGGACGAAATACCGGGTAAGTGTTCGATAGTAGAATGAAATTATCGGGTAGTCCGAATGGGAATGAGTTACCGCAGGCAATGAAGAGAAAGAAGGTGCAAAAGGACCGCACCAAACAAGCTTGCAAGAGAACAAAGACGAAGGAGCTAGGCGACGATCGAACAAAACTGCGTGAGTCACAACGACGAAGTCGCGAGATTAGAGGCGATCATGAAAAATATTAAAATGATAGCCCACCGAAAGCCTCACACGACAAAGATATCAAGGGTTTAGAACAAGCACAAGCCACAACTGGACAAGTAAAGAAGCAAAACACAAGCAATCTTTACACAAAGGCAGAAGAATAGGCGAGACAGAGCACAAGACTTATCTTGCTTGGGTGACAGGCCGAAGGTGAATGAGGTTCGGGAAGCAAACCTCGGCAACTTCCGTTGGCGGAAGTAGGGTGGGCATCACATGACTGTCTTATGACTGCATTTGCCACAAAACTTCGGCCTGGCAGAGCTGACTAACTGCCATAGAATGCTATGGTCTGACACGGTATAGTCAAAGGACTGAAATAGAGTGTGCGTAGTAAGCCTTATATGTCTGCAGTATTAAAATGATATGCAAATGACCACACGTGAGGGGAAAGACCATTTTTCCTCATCACTGACTGGATGACCAGCCAGCGCTTTGTCTCGCTTGCAAAGATGGCGGCGCAACCTTCGACGAGTGTAGCGACCAAATCAGCGTACTTACACAGCTGAGCAAGCTCTGCTAATCTTTTTTGACAAAGATAATAATCTTTTATTCAACGACTCACTCGAGCATGAAGGTGAGATGATGATAGTGATGGAATTGCCGACCATATTCGTCAGTTATTGAGTCGTGCTGTGCGATCGCAAGAGTGTGTTCAGCTGACTTGGTTACCAGCGTCGAACGAGCCAGCCTAGTGTGTACTCTGCACTGTGTGCGAGTGGCCAGCGCGACGTGTTAGTCAGCGCGAGAGGGGAGCGCGGCCTGCTCGCAGCGTGACACGGGGCAGCAGGAACGGTAGGGGAAGAGGAGGAGTGAAAGAGAGGGTTGAAGTCCAGCAAGGGGGCGTGGGGGGGGAGGGGGCGTGGTCGTGGACTGACCTGTCTGCATGAGGTGTGAGCGTCTTGATAGACTTCTAGACTGTTCTACTTTCATTTACAGGTGTAGTGTGACAATATATCAACTTTATTTTCAACTTTTTTGCTCTGTGTTCTTTTTTGGATGTGAAGCTGTAGTGGTAAATACATATGTTTTTGATCGTGCAAAAAAATCTATCCAAATCTAAATGCCTAAATATTTTTTTTTATGATCAAAAATAAAAAAAAAAAAGAAGCCCAGATTCAAAATCTCCATTCAATTTCCTTCAAAAAAAATCATATATATTTCATTTTTATATCTTTTGTAGTTTCTGAGCTAGAATTTTTTGTTAATTATTACCCCCAAATCATTAGATTTCCCTGGCACTGGGAAAGCCTTTGTTTGTAAAATTTTTCAGGCAGATGTATAAGGATCTCACTCTGCCTGCTGAAAACTGATTTGCATGCATTTATACTTTTATTTTGTGGGGAAAAAAAGACAGGATGAAAGACTGTATAGAACACAGACTGAAAAACAGTGGATAAAAGAAAAAAAGGAAGAAGAAAAAAAAAAAAGACAATGTCAAGGACAGTGACACAAGAACAGAATTTACTGGTACATATTTTCCCATAAAGAGGTCAAAAATGTATTTTGAAAGAAACCTGACATACTCAAACAACTGTCAACTTTAGTCAAAGAGTCTTTCAACTTTTTTTTTTTTTTTTTTTTGATATACTTGCCTGGAGCTGGTTTCTCTTTCAAAGGGGATTTCTGCATTGTAGTCCACTCCTCGCTTCCTCTTCTTTTTCTGTCGCACCCTGGAACAAGTCCAATTCTTTCATTCTTTCATGTTTGTGGAGGATTCATCCATGAACAGTATAATCCCTAGTTAAAGACTCTGTCTCTATAAAGAATTGTTTTCCTGGAACCTATTTTTCTTTGTCCATGCCATGTTTACCACCCAATACAACCTCCTCTTCAAAGACCCAATTCCTGGAGGTTTTCAACCGAGTGATTCCCCCATAGCAAAAGTTCACACAGAGACTGAACAACATGAAACTGCACATACACAGCATCAAGATAATGTGGGAACATAGCCTTGTGTGCGACCATTAATGGTATGATATCAATTTGGTGAGAACTGTCCTCATTTGCAGATCAGCTTTTAAAGTTGATTCCAAATAGCACTGAAAAACTTTCCAAAGCTATATGTGTGAGCCAGTTTTTCTGCTTGCTGTAGTTATGTTGTTTTTTTTTTTTTTTCATGACAATAGCTGCTTTCATTTGCATATTGTCAACCAAAGCATTCATTTTCTATATCAACATGTATTGAAGTTTACCAGCTACTGACGCAAACATCTGATGATAAGCAGTATTCAGCAACATCAAAATGAAAACAGAAATACAAAAATACAAAGCATCAATGAATCATCTCTAGGCAACAATTATGTAAAGAAAAGAAAAATAGACATAGGAAAAAAAATCCTTCCTGCTTTATTAACAACAAACTGTTACAGGAAAATGACTGAAATTTTGACAGTTATGATGGGCAACAAAATAAACGTAAAACATAAAACAATAAAAATACAGACAATGGTAATATTCTATGTAAAAAAGAGAGGGTTACTTACTCGATTCCAGCCGCCCTCAATTCTCTCCTTTTCTGCAATGCAGCTAAACGCCTGTAACAAGGGACGACGAAAAAAAACAAAACCTTTAAATTTCTTGAAATGTAAACAAGTTCAAACAACATATGTCTTATACCTACAACTCCTGGGCGATACATGCTCTTGAAGCACACACAAACGGTGGACATCTGAATACGCATATTACCAAGAAAGCCACCTTAAAATAAATTCAGCCATTTGAGCGATTCACGCCAATGTGGAATTGGGTAATCATGAAAGGTTTTGTGATCTCAACGGGATGTTGTATAGAAAGATGAAGGAAATCAGCAACCCAAATCAAAATGACAGTTACAAAAGCAAAGCAGTTACATAAATGTTTAAAAGAGGTAAAGTGACAACAATTTTGAGGTATGTTGAATTTCTGTTTTGTACACAAACAGGACTCCGCTTTATTCACATAAACAGGAATCTTGCTTTTAGTACTTTTCTAAATCTACTCTATGAACCATGCTACATATCAATCTATTGATAAAAAAAAATCAGGACTTTTCAGGACATGAAGCTGATTTTTCAGGCATTTGATGGTAACTGCAACAAATACTGTGCATGAAGCACAACACAGTACATGTAAACTAACACATGTCCCACAAGAGCTAACAGTGACAGATCCCCAATATACAACAGCACAATTTAACCACAGATGCATACAAATGAAGGATACCTCACGATTACCATCCTGTTTTCCATCTCTTTCATTACAGCATGTACGTTTTTCTTGCTTCTCCTTGTTGAGAGGAAAAAGCTTAGAAGGTGATGATGACAAGTTGAAAAAAAACATCAATCAAAGCACCTCCAGACCAATTCTTAAAGACTGCGAAAGTCTTACGATTGGAGACTGAAATCTCCATGACCCTACAAACCCTGTCCATATATAAAAAAAAAAAAGGGAAAAGAAAACAAAACAAATGAAAAACAGACTATTTACTTTCCTGCAGCTTATGTCCTGTTTGCACTCTCAGTTAACCGCAGTGGCAGTGCTTCAGATGACCAAGAAGCTGAGAGTCAGCATCCTCTTGCAGGTCTATTCTGGATTTTTCCAAGACCAGTGACCACAATGATCAGGCTTAAACATCAATTACTAAGAGGTCGACACATGCACAGCAATCGACATCTACCACTAGAACTTTTTTTTTAATACAAAATTTGAAGCGATCTGGACTTGACATCAAAAAACAAAATTATCTAAAAAATACCCAAAGTGTTGTAAGTTTGTGTACTGCTCTATAAAATTTGTTTGATAAAAATTTTAGGTCAACTCTCTTGACAAGCATGCTGCTCCCACTAGCGCCCGACCGGAAATCACATTGCCAAAAGGCTGAGTGCCTGCCAGCGCCCGGGGTAAAACATGTGGCAACATGGGCGCTGCCATGTTTCTCATAAAAAAGGAAGTCTTACGAGAACGTGATTTCCTTTTTCCTTTTACACAATCCACTTCTGTCTGCAACAAACTGCGACTCAATATGTGCCGTATTCTTGAGTTATGATTTTTTTTAAGTTTTGTGGTCGAAGTGCTGTTTTCCACCATGGCTAACCTTGATTTCTGGCATCCTATCATGGGATTTAGTGGTGAAGATGAGCTGATTTGTAGGATTAATGGCATAAGACTGAGTGAAAGTGCAGGGTAATGAAGCTGACAGTGACCTTGATTTCAACTGGGAGGATGATGTAGATATGATGAACAACAATTCATAAGAAAGTTCTGAAGAAGTTTTTCTTCCCCAAATAAATGGCTCATGTGACATTCTTCAAACTTATCATATAGCTACATATACATTCATGGGAATTTTAAAATTATTTTCATTTCATTACTTTCTTTCCTCTCTTTCACATTAATTTTTCAATTGGGTAACCATTTTCAAATTACGGAGTTACTTCTCTTGCCCTAGGTTTTTGGCGTAAGTAAGCGCAGGTAAGTGCATACAGAAGAGGGTTAAGAAAATTCCGCAAAAGGTAGTTAAGGAACTGCAACTGTACACAAGGGTGTTCATGATGCTGACTGCACACACAGATGTGAGGAACACGACCGTCAGTCCCGGGCCTCACCTGGCCTCTTCCAGTTGTTTCTCCCGGGCCTTGCGTTTGGCCTTCTTGCCCTGTGTGTTGGCCAGACGCGCCCTGGCTTCACTTAGCATCTCCAGCTCTGCAACAACACTCGTCACTCTTTTTCATCCTGTCTGTCAGCCTGTCTGCACACTTTTAGACAGCTTGCTAGACGGTCTGCATGTTTGTTGTTAAAAGTGTCATGCACATGACCTTCAGTGTTTCAAATTCTGCGCCTGATAAACAGACAGCTTTTCGTACCGTAAAGAAGAATGTTTGTCAGCTTTACTAATCATTAACACGTGACAGCACCTGACTATTAAAGCAACAGCCCTGATGTGATCTCTGTAGTTGGCTGGGCTAGACACATGACTTGGTGACTACAGCTACGGCAGAAATCTAGGCTTAAATTTTTAAGTTTTATTCTTCATTTTGGTGAGACTAACATGAGTCCGTCATCTATAACTCTAGGTAGCAATGCATCTATAACTAGTTGCAGCTGTCAAAATCTAAAGTTATTTTTTTACTGTTATTCTCTAAACCTTACAATATGCAGTTAATTAGTTTTCTGATTAAATCTTTCATTTCAATGATGTTTGCATCTGCACTTTGAATCTTGAATAAACACCAAATCAAAATATCTAAAATAAAACCCTCTTTTTCCCCATACACACCTCCTGCAGCGTCCCCACAGGGATGAAGAGAAGGGGGAAAAAAGGGTGCTCTAAATAGATAGAGTGACCAATCTTCATTTTTAAGCATTGGATATTCAAACTTAAAGTAATTAGTTCAGAGGTTTTTTTTTTTTTTTTTTTTTTTTACGCTCTAACTATGTAGGGTTTTCAAACCCTTTGTCCAGTTGATCAGATGACAGTGAGCAACACAACACTTTTCATGTTTTTGCACCTACAGATTTGAGCCAGCTTATGTGATAGCACCTTTTCAGATAACTTCATTCTTTTCATCTTCTTTTTTTTCCCCATATCAGTTGGTTTATGGTCAGTTGTACATGGTTTTCTCACTGTATACAATAAAACAGGCAGGAAAAAAAAAGAACGGATGGGTTACCATCTTCGTCCATGTCCACAGGGTCAGGTCGGGCTGGCTTGGTCTCAGGGTTAGGGTCAATCTCTCCTGGCTTCAGCTTTCGTGGATCATCGTCTGCATCTGTCTCCTTGTTCTGGGCTTTGTCCCTGATAATGCAACAGTGTATTTCAGTGTATTTATGGCAATTTTTGTTTCAACATCTACCGAATAGTAAAAAGAACATGAACTGTGTTTCATGTTGCAGCCTATTCATGTCCTTTTCAAATGAAATTTTCAGCCAAATTTTTAAGTGAAGATGCATTTCCAGTCAGATTACATACTATAATTACATATGTAAACTTTACTATACTTTTACACGCACATGACCAGAAATACAAATGGGTCAAAAAGCAACTCATAAGCATATTTACAAAACCCACCAATCTCAACAGCACAAAAAAAAAAAAATAAAAGGCCAAGTCATGTTCTAAACTATACAAGATGGATTTTGACAGTTTCTGTTATATTGTATCATATCGTGGTGTATACCTTCCTCATCACAGTAGATTTCCCACAGTGCAATTCAAACTGTTCTTTCCAAAGTACAGTGTAACCTACCTGCATGTTTTTATTTTCCTAGTGAACAGCATTTTTTTTTTTCAAGGTTTACTACAAACTGTATTACCGTGAGCTAAGCATACACTGAACATACAACCTCAGTTATTGTCTCATCTCGAAAGACAAGCACTAAGACCACCTCATATGCATGACATGGTGGTAGACTGCAAGAAGATGGAAATCTGGCTTGTTATTGCCTGATTAAGCCTTGACCTATTAAAGAAACCAAAATGGCCAAAAGTGAAACAAAGTGATACAGTGGCAACCTTGTTATCATCTTTCCTATTTTTCTTTGGATTTTTCTTTTTCTCCTTTCTGAACATGACCTTTTTTTAATGAAACAAGTCTGCAATCTGAAGATCTATGTTGTCTTGGTTCCATTTCAGCCACCACCAAGACTATGATGCAGATTTTTGTTCTTTCTTTTCATACTTTTTTTTTTTTTTTTTTTTTTTTTTTTTGTTTGGATGTAGTATTTCATCATCAAAAAGTGTTTTAGTGTAGCATTGTCAATGAAATGATAGCATGCTATGCAGAAAGCATAGCACTTCACAGCTCTGTGGATGCACACTTAAGTCTATAGTTCAGCTTTCCTGACATTACTGCAGAGTATGTCTTGGACCTATCTGATGCCAGAATATATTTACATATAAACAGCACTGTAGAGTACACTCTGACCATCAGTCCAAGTTGTGCCCTTCCACAGCATCATCACTTTCTCATCCTCACTGATCACATTAACAACAGAATTTCATCATATCCACAGCTCTTCATAAAGTGCAAAAGATGAGTCAGGAGAGAAAAGTGCACTTACAGCAGCAGTTCATAGCGCTCCAGACACTGGGCGGCGGTGCGCCCCACGATGGGGGCGATGGTTCGCCACTGTGTGGGCATCAGCTTGGCCAGGTGCAGCAGCTTCTCGTCCTCAGCACGGCTCCATTCTGTCTTCTTGATGCTCGGGTCCAGCCACTCAAACCTGCAGTCAAATGCCATTCATAACCTAGTTATATTTCCTTTATTGTAATTGATGATCCATGTACAATATCTTTAAATTACTGCTGACTGTTTTCCATAGCCTGAAAACAGGATGGAATGAAGAAATCTGTATTCAACGTCCAGTCATTTTGAGTCTGATCTTACTGTTCACTCTGAGCAAGAACTAAAAAAAAAAAAAAAAAAAAAAAAAAAAAAAAAAAAAAAAAAAAAAAAAGTCTTATATTGCAGAACTGTTTTTCTCCTTCACTCAGACTATGCTAAGTTGGTTAAAATAACAGGTCAATGATTTCTTATCCATAACTTCCAGTTCTGTTTTCAGATCAAGAATGCTATCTTTCAGCATAAGTTTATTCAATTAAACAAAAAGTATCATTAGTATTATCATTCATCCATAATAATAATCAGTATGTTCCTGCTAATTATTTACTCCTTATTTTTCCTTGCCAGACTTTTAAGAATTCAAGAATAATTCTGCATTCAAATCATACACCTCTCTCACTAAGTAAATGCTAAAAAAAAAATGATCAGATACATAAAAAAGTAGAGACAGACAGTGAGACACACAGACAGACAGATAGATCGTCAAGAACAATATCTTAATAGTAGCATCTTCCTTTTCCATAATATAATATGTAAAAGTTCAAAGACAATCTAATCACTGAAAAAAGATATCATCTTTATTCAGCTTGGACTATCAAATTCCCTTGGTTTCAAACAAGGTCTGTGGAAACTCACCATCTGGCTTTGCACTGCTTGGCTGACTTTCGGTGCAGCAGTGAAGCAATTCTTGCCCACTGTTTTTGCCATATTTCATCACAGCCGCTTTGAGAATCTCATCCTGATTCACAGGAAAAAAGAAAAGAACAAAGTTCATTACACATAGGTGTTCCAGTAAGAAACTGAATTTCTTTCTCATTCTCTCTCCCGTTAATCGTGTGTGTGTGTGTGTGTGTGTGTGTGTGTGTGTGTGTGTGTGTGTGTGTGTGTGTGTGTATGTATGTGTGTGTGTGAGTGTGTGTATGTGAGTGTGTGTGTCTGCGTGTACGCATGCATGTACACATGTGTGTGTGTGCGTGTGTGCATGTAGGCACATACGACACGCACTTACAGAATGGCAACATGAAAGCAAAGCAGAAGCATGCACGCACACATGCTTGCTTACGACGAGAGTGCGTGTGTGTGTGTGTGTGTGTGTCTCTGTGTGTGTGTGTGTGTGTGTGTGTCTGTGTGTGTGTGTGTGTGCGTGTGTGTCTCTGTCTGTCTGTCTGTGTGAATTAATAATAATAATAATAATAACAATGAATACTTGTATAGCGCCTACTCTCAGCTAGAGACCAGGCTCTAAGCACATTACAATCAACATTCGTACGAAATACGGTGAAAACATATGAGTGAACAGGTTCGGAAAAATGACTGTTCAGACAGCATAAAACTAAATGAACAATGGGTTCAGTAACTGTGCGAACAATATATATTTGTTTTGGTATCAGCTGAAATTAACTTCACCACTCAGTAAATAATTAATACCAGTGAGCTACCATCTCATTATGAATATTGTATGACTCAAAACTTGCAAATTAATGGCATATCATTTTGTGCAATCTTGGAAGCTGTGCAGAACAACCCCAATTCTTAAAGGTCACTGGCAATCAGAAATTTTCCTCCTCTTCAAAGAGTAAACAACAATGACTGAACACCTTAAGTGAGCAAGACACAGATAACCTCGAAGTGATTATACAGCTCTGACCTGATCTTGATTAAATTCATGATTCTATTTAGAGACTCTTCAGAAAATTTATGAAATATCTTTATTTACAGACTATCAATTAGGTTGAATTAAAATAAAGCTATTGATAAACATATCTAAGCAAATCCCTTACAGCCTAAGCCCTGACTAATCATATTGTTTTGAAAGTATTGAAAATTACTTTTGAAAGCAGCTGTCATCTACCCCTCCCCCTTCAAATATACGGGTCCACATCCACTCACGCCCACTCTGCATGTCTGTTTATAATGTTAATGATTACACTAGAATTCTGTCATTCATTAGTACATTGCATAATGTTACAGCAATGTTTTGTTATGTATA
>JADBJO010003804.1:96483-101483 GCA_016801955.1 Conus betulinus
CACAGAACACCAGACATATACTTTTGCGGTATTCTGAACACCGCGGGGAAAACAACATGATCCAACGGGACTCCCATTGGAACATACGAAAGGCATCTTATCGTCCAGGATATATGTTTTCGTTCATGTCTGTGAGACTGCTCGTCAATTTGTCGACCAGATTGCCAATAAAACGACTCAACCGATTTTAATAAATTTGGTGGAAAGATGACTGTAAATCTCAAACGAACTCCTTTAATTTTGGTGCATATCTATGGTGCACATCCGGTTCAAAGGGTGGATTCAGGTTGTCCGACATCAGTTGCCGGAGGTCTGTGCTCCACCGGGCGTCCTAGCATCGGGTTACAGTGGAGCTGGAATAGCCGTGTTCAGCTCGTACAGCGCCGGATAGTGATCCTGACGATCCTGGGATGATGAGTTCGAATCTCCGCCAGCCTGTTTTGGCACAGTGGGATTTCTTCATCAGAGTTAACATTGGTTCTGATTCCAAATCCGGATTACAAGTACACACATAATACGCATCCTCGGTGAAAATAAGAAGAAATGAGTTTCAAGAAAAGAAAGGAAGAGGAAAGAAAAGAAAAGAAAAGAAAACTCTGAATGACACTAAATGACACGGGAAAACAAGTGAATGTAGTGCTGCAGCGAGCTATTTGTCCGCTGTACCCAGGTAGGCAGCCCCTTGCGTAGATGAGGACGTGGCTTGTAAAGCGCTTATGTCTCTATCCGAAGGTGGGCGCTTTATAAGTACCCCCTCAACAACAACAGCAGCAGTGATAATGATAATGGCAATGATAATAATAATGACGAAAATGATACTACTACTACTACTACTACTACTACTACAATAATGGTAATAATAATGATAATAATGTCCATTTGTTTGGTTCTTCGGTGCTTTCACCTCGGTTGACATTCGCTATCACCTCTTCTCTCGGGCCGTCGTCTCTTGTCATGTTCACCTGGATGTTTCTGTTCTTTTAAAGTTTGCGATGCTTGTCCTCTATTGGCCCCTTTGCCTATTGCGCAGGTCCTGATAGTCATCATGCACCGACACATGACATTTTCTTCGGGTGTATCTCTTTCTTGTTTGCCTTTCAGCCAAAAGGCTTAGTGGCGGTGAGGATAGACCCGATGACCACAAGGAAAGTCCTGTTGAGAGCTAGAAAGATTGTAACTGGGATCTTCTACATAATGCACCCTAGACCAAGTAGCGGCAGCTCAGCTGTGTCTGTGGTTGTGCTCATTTCACCTGTCAGCGAAACAGTAACAAGTGGGGGCTGTGGGATGCACGCGTGAGTGTGCGTGGTGTGCTGGCGTCTTCCGCCGAGGGGCTCTGCAGTCATGAAATACTGGCTGGCACACCAATGGAAATGCTTTCATAAAGGTTGTGTCGCGTCCAGTGGCTGTCACACAATGGCATCTGCTAGTGAGCAGTTATGTCCCTTGACGTCTTCATGCAATGCCCAGTACGTGCCCTGCACCCTATGTCACACAGCGCAGGCTTCCAAGGGGGCTGCAGGACTGCCCCCCGGCTTCTTGGACCGGCCATTGCCAGTATTTCTCCGGGACCCCATTGGCACTTCGGGTCACCTTCTTTTTTTTCTTCATGCATCGACACATGATGTATTTCTTCGTGATATTCTCAATGACCTCTTGTGCAGCTTTGAAGGTGTTTTTTTTTTCTTTTTGGGTTTTTTTTTCCCTCCCAAACCACTGATGTTTAAATGACGACAGAAATGTAGAAGAAATCTCGTACACTGGACAATGACAGGTGTATTTCCACGCATTACTCAGTTTTCATGGAGAGTTGGCACAAGCCTGTTTGTCCGTTTGTTTGAATATATGTCATTTCGTTCGTTCTATCAAAGTAAATCCCCTCCCCCAAGCATTAACCCCCATGCATTAAACCTCCTCCCTCCCTCCTCCTTTCTACTCCCTCCCCCTTCTCACCCCACCCTCTTTTTTCTCTCTCAAAAGTTTTCTGTTAAAGATGGTGTGTGTCTCTTTTCCCGCATTCTGTGCAAATGTAACTATTCAAAATTATTACCATTTCACCGGACAAAAGAGACAAATTACAAGGAAAAAAAAAACACGACGCGTTTCGACCTCTTTGGTCTTGTTCAGCCGAGATAAACAACATTCAGGACAATGAAAACGAAGCACGAGCAATCGCTCATCTTCTCAAATTGGGCGTAAAATGCGTTTTGCGCCCCCAGTTTGAGAAGATAAGTGATTGATTGTCCCTTTTGTCCGGAGGAATGACAGTGATTTTTCTTTTCAATTTGTTTTGCCTGTGAAACTAAACCTAACTATATCTAAGAGGACACCAGCCGCCGTGGCGAAGTGGTTAGCGTCGCGGACTCCCGGCTTGGAGGTGGTGGGTTCGAATCCCATCAGAGTCATGTGGTTTTTTTTCTGCCCCGACAGGCTCCTACCCAGAGTTGAGTTTGCTGCGGACTCAGGTGGGAAGACTGGGACCACACAGTCGAGTTTCATCCACTTAATGCATGCGTTTCTGAGAGAGTGTTGCTCAAATTTCCTGACCAACACTGCAGGTACCTGTATATCTCTCGGCCTGGTTGACGCCGGGATATATTATGAAAGGAAGCGTAGAGTACAGCCCTGTCACGTAGTCTCAGACCGAAATGGAAATCAGAAGCATCATCTTAATCATTCTCATTCTCATCGATCAGCATAAAAACAATGTCTCAAATTCTGTGGCCCTTCATGCCCTGCTCTCATGGTGACCTCAATTTCGATGTCCTCTCCACGTCTGTAGTGTGTTGGTTTGGTTCCGTCGGGGTCACCGGTATCGGCGAGTCCATGGTGGCTGCCGTTGGACGGACGTGGTGGCCCTCCGGAGGGAGAGCTCACTCACGCCGGCTCCACGACTAAGCAGTTACTGTCGTCAGTAGGGGACTTAGTAGGTGGTGTCCTGCGTATGTTGGATCAGAACAGGCGCCACTGAAAACCACCGAAGTGACTCGGCAGCAGTGCAGTGTCTCCTATGGTGGGTTGCCTCTTGACAACTTGACATTGATTGCTCCCTGTGGATTGCCGGTGCCGGGGGGCTGGGTGGGGCCGACCGGGCTGTGGCTGTGGAAGGGGTGTCGGAATGAGCGGCGTGGGGGTGCAGCCTCTTAGGGTGGCGCACAGTTACACACACACACACACACACACACACACACACACACACACACACACACACACACACACACACCACACACACATATATATATATATATATATATATATATATATATATATATATATATATATATATATATATATATAAGTGGACAGTGTGACGAATAGTATTCCACTTGAGAGAGAATGAGTACATATGGCTGGATTGTTGACCCACAAGTGTAACAAAACCAGTCTAGATAATCACTGTGTTTTGCACGTGTGCACATGTGTGTGTGTGTGTGTGTGTGTGTGTGTGTGTGTGTGTGTGTGTGTGTGTGTGTGTGTGTGTGTGTGTGTGTGTGTGTGTGTGTGAGTGAGTGAGTGTGAGTGCCCGTGGTATGTGAAAGTGCCCATGGCAAACGTTTACGTTGGCTTTTTTTTTCGTCTCAGCAAGGTCAGGGACTGCCGTAAACACACACACACACACACACACACACACACACACACACACACACACACACACACACACACACACACACAGAGAGAAATTTATGATGCCATCAATAGAATGAAACGAGGAAAAGCTCCAGGTCCTGATGGCTTACCTACTGACTTCTATTTCCATGCAAAAGGTATGTTGGTGAAATTTCTGCACCCGCTGTTTAATAAAGTGTTCAAAACTGGGGAATATCCCGAAAGATGGACCATAGCGATAATCTTTCCATTACACAAAAAAGGAAACCGAGATAATGTCAATAATTACAGGGGTATTTCACTTATAAACGTGATTAGCAAACTATACAGTTCTGTTATAAACAGAAGACTCGAACAGTTTTGTGAGCAAAACAACATGATCCCTGAAGCACAAGCTGGTTTTCGTAAAGGATATTCCACAACAGACAATATATTTACACTTCAATCAATGATACAAAAGTACTTGACAAAACAAGGTGGCCGTTTTTATGCACTGTATGTGGACTTTTCAAAGGCATTTGATTGTATTCACAGGGAAAACTACTATATTTATTGTTATCAAAAGGTGTGCATGGAAACATATTTAATACTTTACAGGCAATGTACAAGAAAGTTAAGGCAGCAGTGTGTGTAGGGAATAAGATAACAGAATGTTTCGAATGTGTCACTGGTGTCAAACAAGGTTGTATTTTAAGTCCCCTTCTGTTTTCTATGTTTCTGTCCGAGCTTCAACAAGATTTACTACGCTGTGGTGCACATGGGGTAAATGTTTTCGGTGATTCACTTGATATTTTCTCATTGATGTATGCCGATGATATTGTTTTAGTATCAGATTCTGTTATTGATCTTCAAAAGAAAATAGACTGTTTAGAAAACTATTGCAAAAAATGGGGTCTCTCAGTAAATATGGATAAAACGAAAACGGTCGTCTTCAAAAACGGTGGCTTTATAAAAAAAAAAAAGTCTGAAAGATGGTATTTTAACGGTCAGGAAATAGAGACAGTGTCTTCATATAATTATCTCGGTGTAACATTCTCTTCAACCTTAAATTGGACAAGGTGTGTTGAGAATTTAAGTGGTAAAGTCCTTCGAGCACTTATAGGGGTTAAAAGATTACATCTGAAATTGAAAACTCTTCCCGCCAGTACTATCCTTCGTATCTTTGATACGAAAATCAAGCCCATTTTGTTATATGGATCAGAAATCTGGGGCTTTAAACAATATGAAACTATTGAGCACGTACAGATTAAGGTTTGTAAAATGATATTAGGGGTTGGCAGGACCGTCAGAAATAAGATAGCACTTGCAGAATGTGGCAGGTTTCCTGTTTTTATAGATACAAACATTAATCTTGTGAATTACTGGTGCAGAGTTTATACATTAGCAAATGACAG
>JADBJO010003804.1:106483-108983 GCA_016801955.1 Conus betulinus
GCGAACCTTGAGGAAGCACACAAAAGATAGATGAAAAAAAAATCACTGGTATACCTTTGAGATAAGGCGTAACAAACATAACGTGGGACACACACACACACACACACACACACACACGCACGCACGCACGCACGCACGCACGCACGCACGCACGCACGCACGCACGCACGCACGCACACACACACACACACACACGCACGCACGCACGCACGCACGCACGCACGCACGCACGCACGCACGCACACACACACACACACACACACACACACACACAGATAGCTAGCTAGCTAGCTAGATCGATTGATCAGTTGATTACATATCGAGAGATTATACACGGATGAAAAACATATTTGTAGACAGACAGATAGATGACGAGATAGATAGATGGATTGATTAGAAAAAATGAACAGACGGACAGAATTTGCATATATACATACATAGAGATATACGCAAGTAGATGGATGAAACGCATATATATATATATATATATATATATATATATATATATATATATATAGAGAGAGAGAGAGAGAGAGAGAGAGAGAGAGAGAGAGAGAGAGAGAGAGAGAAGTAGACAGTTCTGTATACAGCTTTTACAAATACAGACACACACATACACACACGCAGGCATACTTCCCTCCCTCTCCACACCCCCCCCCCCCCTCCCCCTCCCCACTCCCCGTCTCCCCTCCTCATCCGTCAGCTGTCCTATCTTTCTGACATCACACGTCCAAAGACATATACACACAGTTCCTGATCATACATAGTCAAAATCTCCGAATTCTGCAAATGGCTGGCTACTTTACTGGTGGGTTTTCTAATGACAAGACCGACTGCATACGCAAAAAAAAATGTTTCCAATGATACGCCTCAGAGCTTTGGCTAAGGAACAAACAAACAAACAAACAAACAAACCAAAGCAACAATAATGTTGTAACAGATCCCTTTACATGCCCGTGTGGAATGCACTGTGACGGTCTAAGGACTAGTCCCTGACGGTAACTCAGTTGAGAAATCCTCTGTAATAACATACAATGAAACCTGTCACGAAGACCTTCCCCTTCCCGAATCTCTCCACTGCAAGATTTGCTGTTGCTTTTCTGGTACATTTTTTCTCTCTGTGTACATCCGATTCATCTCCCAACCAAGATGTCCTCACCCGATTTTAAAGGACCCGATCTTGAGGACCATTTGGGGGTCGTTTTTAGAAAGAGGTTCCACTGTCAAACGAAATATCATGCAGACTAAAGATAAAATCTTTGTGAAGAGAAGTTTGCATTAGAACCGGTGGAATGCCAAGTACAAGAAGAGACCGATACACAACAATGCAATTCAATGCATTGCAATGCAACACAACACAACACAACGCAACACAGCACAGCACAGCACAGCACAGCACAGCACAGCACAGCACAGCACAGCACAGCACAACACAACACAGCACAGCACAGCACAGCACAGCACAGCACAACACAACACAACGCACTCAACACAATGCAATACATATAATGAAACACGATGCAACACAACACAACGCAGCATAATACCAGGTAATGCCAGATAATTCTGTACAGTATTACACAGTACAGTGTCATGTAGTGCAACATGGTGTAATGACGTGCAACACAGAACAACTCTTCACCACATAACCTCACGCAATGCAGAGCAACGCAACATGACGCAACACACACCACACGACACACCACACACACAACAACACAACACCACCACACCACACCACAACCACACAACACACCACACCACACCACACCACACCACACCACACCACAACACAACACACAACACAGCACAACACAACACAGTACAGAGCAGTAGAGTACAGTACAGCGCAGTACAACACAGCATTAGACAGTACCGTACGATTCAAGACAACATAGCACAATGTAATTCAGTAAACGCGGTACAATGCAATAGATGCATGGTGAATCAGTGAAGTACAGTAGAACGCAATATAGAACACTGATGTACTATGAAGTGCATTGCGATGTGATGCGAAGCAAACAACAAAACGCAGCGCAGGTCTACCATACCATACCATACCATACCATACCATACCATACCATACCACACCATACCACACCATACCATACCATACCATACCATACCATACCATACCATACCATACCATACCATACCATACCATTATACCATACCATACAACACAACACAACACAACACAACACAACACAACACAACACAACACAACACAATACAAAACAAAAAAAAGGAATGCAATACAACACACTGCAGTACAACACAATACAACTCAACACTACACAATGCAACACAAAGCAAAACACTACAACGATCTAAAATGCAGTTTCGGACGACGCTAAGCCATTCAAATAACACATTGACATTAAACAAGTCAACATAATGGAACACAATGCAGTTCTATCCATTTTATTTCAAGACACTTTTTAATATATGAAGCGCCTTCTGTCTGCTTATCAATTTATGTGTATGTCTGTGTACCATC
>JADBJO010003804.1:116483-118983 GCA_016801955.1 Conus betulinus
GCCCCTCTATTCAGATCTACACCCCGGATACTCTGACTGGGTATACTCTCTCTCAACCTGACCACCGCCGGCCCAGGCAGATGGCATGGTATGTTCCCTCCACTGTTGAAAGGCGGTACGTACTGAACCACTGATCATTAGCTCAAGTCTGTCATAAAGACAATCTGTGTCTCAGTCGGAAGCGAAACAGAATGTCATATTCAATACCTTGATGGTCCGATGGACACGCGACGTTCCACGTCACACACACACACACACACACACACACACACACACACACACACACACACACACACACACACACACACGCATGCACGCACGCACGCACGCACGCACGCACGCACGCACACACACACACACACACACACACACACACACACACATTCATATTCATTTATGTAATTCTGACCGCACTTTTTTGAAGCTTTTCTTGAACGCTGAACTCATCTCCAACCCACTCTGATTCTTTCCGTCTAATAAGGGCAACTGCACTTCTACTTTCGTGCTATGGATGACACGTCACAATCAGCATCCACCCTGCGTGACAAATAGAAAGAATGAAGGACGCAAGGCAAAAAATCGAACGATGTTGGCTGGATGACACGGGAAACGACTAAATGAAGGGCCAGCTGGCAGCTCTTCAGTCGGCACTACCCAGGTAGGCAGCCCGTGGTGTAAGCGAGTGTGGATTCTAAAGTGCTTAGGGCTTGGTCTCTAGCCGAGGAAAGGCGCTATATAAGTATTCATAATGGTAATAATAATAACAACATTACTATCGAGCTATTTTATGTTCGGAGGGGGGCAAGCGAGGAGGTCGCATGGAGGGTGATGGGGAGGGGAAGGGCAGATGGAGTGGAAGGAATAGCTCAGTGGTAGAGCGCCGGACTCGTAATCTTGGTAATCCTGAGGTTTCGGGTTTGAATCTCTGCCGGGCCGTTTCAGAACAGGGGGATTTTTTCACTCGGAGTTATCATTGGTTCTGACACCATTTCCCATACAGTCCTTTGAATGAGACTATAAACCGAGGTTCCGTGTGTGAACGCACGCATAACATCTTGCACACACGTCAAATCCCATCATCAACTTTCGGAAGAGTAGACCAGTTTGGCCGTTAGTATGGATGGCATGTTACACATAGCATGCACCCTGCGTGAGAAATGGGAAGAATGAAGGAAGTAAGAAAATTGAGTGAACGATATTGACTGGATGAGACAGGAAACGACTGAATGAAGCGCCAGCTAGCAGTTCTTCAGCCGGCGGCACTACCCAGGTAGGCAGCCCGTTGTGTAAACGAGTGTGGATTGTAAAGCGCTTAGGCTTGGTCTCTAGCCGAGGAAAGGCACCAAATAAGTATTCATATCAATGGTAATGGTGAAGGAGGGGAAGGGGCTGGGTAGATGATGGGAGAAAGGGAGAGGGGGTGACTTGAATCTGTTACATTAATCTCGAAGCTTTTTGTATATATTGTACGCCGTAGGTGGCACAGAATGCCATGCAAATTGTGACTGCGTTTTGCCCTAGGGTATAAAACTCACCCTCTGTCTCTCTGTTTGTCTGCTTATCCATCTGTCTGTCTGTGTCTGTGTCTGTCTGTTTTGATTGCCTGTCTGTCTGTCTCCTCTTCTCTCTTTCACTTGTTTCCTTTATTGGCCAATTTGAGGGTGCATTAATCTGTTTATTACTTTGTTAATTCATCTGTCTGCCTTCGAACTTGCCTCTCTATCTATCTGTGCGTGCACACACGCGCGCGCGCGCGCGTGTGTGTGTGTTTGTGTGTGTGCGCGCGTGCGTGCGTGCGTGCGCGTTTCTCTCTCTCTCTCTCTCTCTCTCTCTCTCTCTCTCTCTCTCTCTCTCTCTCTCTGCCAATCTATCTATCTGTTTGTCTATCTATTTGTCTATCTATCTGTCTATTTAATGTTTGTCTGTCTGTCTACATATCTATCCATCTGTCTTTCGTCCATCTATCTATCTATCTATCTATCTATCTATCTATCTATCTATCTATCCATCCATCAGTCTGTATGTCTATCTATCTATCCATCCATCCATCTATCTATCTATCTATCTATCTATCTATCTATCTATCTATCTATCTATCTATCTATCTATCTATCTATCTATCTATCTATCTCTTTGTCCAGGTCTGTATATCTTTCTGTTTGTCTTTCCACCTTTCCATCCTGTCTCTCTATCCCCCTCCCCCCCCTCCCCCCCCACCCCATCACTGTACCTTTCTCGAGTACAGTTTGGTCTGTGCTGGCATGATCTGGACATGTCTGTCTGTCTGTCTGTCTGTCTGTCTGTATGTATGTATGTATGTATGTATGTATGTATGTATGTATGTATGTATGTATGTATGTATGTATGTATGTATGTGTATGTATGTATGTATGTATGTATGTATGTGTGTGTATGTGTGTATGTGTGTATGTATGTATGCATGCATGCATGCATGCATGCATGCATTCATGCATGTATGTATGTATGTATGTATGTATGC
>JADBJO010003804.1:128983-131483 GCA_016801955.1 Conus betulinus
ATTTGTAGGTATGTTCATCATAGGTCACGAATAATGCCCGACGTTTATCAGAGTAGCCGTTACTAACGGCTATAACGGGCCCAAAACGGGTTTTTTTCCTCTTTAAGGAATATCTCACGCGTATTCAAGATAAACTGGGAGTACGTTATTTGCTTTTGCATCTTCTTCTTTCCTTCCTTTTCTTCCTTCTTCTTATCCTCCCTTCTTCCCTGGCTTGAACTTCAACGTTCACCATTCGTGAGGTTTCTCTGTATGTGGTAATGGTAGCCATGTTCCGTCTTCGGGGATGATGTAAAAATGCAGTACCAGAGCTATTTTTGGTGTTTTGCTCTGTGTGTGTTTGTGTGTGTGTGGGTGGGGGTTGGGGGGGGGGGGGGGGGGGGGTAGGGGCAGGTGGGCTAAGATTGAGTATTGAAATGTTGGGGTGGTCGAGTTACACGGCGTTCCATTAACAGTATTGTCTCCTGACACAGTGATTCCACAGTCTGGTGGTGGAATAACACAGTGGTCCACTGGTGGTGGAATAACACAGTGGGTCCACTGGTGATGGAATAACACAGCGGTCCACTGGTGATGGAATAACACAGCAGTCCACTGGTGATGGAATAACACAGCGGTCCACTGGTGGTGGAATAACACAGTGGTCCACTGGTGATGGAATAACACAGCGGTCCACTGGTGGTGGAATAACACACAGCGGACCACTGGTGGTGGAATAACACAGCGGTCCACTGGTGGTCGAATAACATAGCGGTCCACTGGTGGTCGAATAACATAGCAGTCCACTGGTGGTGGAATAACACAGCGGTCCACTGGTGGTCGAATAACATAGTGGTCCATAGGTGGTGGAATAACGTAGCGGTCCACTGGTGGTGGGAATAACACAGCGGTCCACTGGTGGTGGAATAACATAGCGGTCCACTGGTGGTGGAATAACACAGCGGTCCACTGTGGTCGAATAACATAGTGGTCCACTGGTGGTGAATAACACAGCGGTCCACTGGTGGTGGAATAACACAGCGGTCCACTGGTGGTGGAATAACACAGAGGTCCACTGATGTGGAATAACATAGTGGTCCACTGGTGGACGAATAACATAGTGGTCCACTGGTGGTCGAATAACATAGTGGTCCACTGGTGGTGGAATAACACAGTGGTCCACTGGTGGTGGAATAACACAGCGGTCCACTGGTGGTGGAATAACACACAGCGGTCTACTGGTGGTGGAATAACACAGCAGTCTACTGGTGGTGGAATAACACAGCGGTCTACTGGTGGTGGAATAACACAGCGGTCCACTGGTGGTCAAATAACATAGCGGTCCAGTGATACTACGGTCCAATGACAGCAATGAAACGACATTGTGAGGAAGAAGGGATGAGAAAAAAGAAGGGGTGAGTAAAGGAAGAAGGGGGTGAGAAAAGGAAGAAGGAATGAGAAAAAGAAGGAAGGGGTGAGTAAAGGAAGAAGGGTGAGAAAAGGAAGAAGGGGTGAGAAGAGGAAGAAGAGGTGAGTAAAGGAAGAAGAGATGAGTAAAGGAAGAAAGGGGTGAGAAAAAGAAGAAGAGGTGAGTAAAGGAAGAAGAGGTGAGAAAAGGAAGAAGGGTGAGAAAAGGAAGAAGAGGTGAGAAAAGGAAGAAGGGGTGAGTAAAGGAAGAAGTGGTGAGTAAAGGAAGAAGGAATGAGAAAAGGACCAAGGGGTGAGAAAAGAAAGAAGGGCTGAGAAAAGGAAGAAGAGTGTGAAAAGGAAGAAGGGGTGAGAAAAAGGAAGAAGGGGTGAGAAAAGGAAGAAGGAATGAGAAAAGGAAGAGGGAACGAGAAAAGGAAGAAGGGTGAGAAAAGGAAGAAGGGGTGAGAAAAGGAAGAAGGGGGGAGAGAAAGGAAGAAGGGGTGAGAAAAGGAAGAAGGGTGAGAAAAGGAAGAAGGGGTGAGTAAAAGAAAAGGGTGAGAAAAGGAAGAAGGGGTGAGAAAAGGAAGAAGGGGTGAGAAAAGGAAGAAGGAACGAGAAAAGGAAGAAGGAATGAGAAAAGGAAGAAAGGTTAGAAAAGGACGAAGGAAGAGAAAAGGAAGAAGGAACGAGAAAAGGAAGAAGGAATGAGAAAAAGAAGAAAGGGCGAGAAAAAGAAGAAGGGGTGAGAAAAGGAAGAAGGAATGAGAAAAGGAAGAAAGGTTAGAAAAGGACGAAAGAATGAGAAAAGAAAAGGAAGAAGGAACGAGGAAAAGGAAGAAGGAATGAGAAAAGGAAGAAGGAATGAGAAAAGGAAGAAGGAATGATAAATCGACAAAGGGGTGAGAAAAAGTAAGAAGGAACGAGAAAAGGAAGAAGGAATGATAAAAGGACGAAGGGGTGAGAAAAGGAAGAAGGAATGAGAAAAGCAAGAAGGGGTGAGAAAAGGAGGAAGGAATGAGAAATGTAAGAAGGGGTGAGAAAAGGAAGAAGGAATGAGAAAAGGACGAAGGGTGAGAAAAGAAGAAGGGGTGAGAAAAGGAGAAGAAGGTCA
>JADBJO010003804.1:136483-141483 GCA_016801955.1 Conus betulinus
TCACAGATTCACCACCAGAACATTCAACTGATACACACACACACACACACACACACACACACACACACACACGCACACACACACACACACACACACACACACACACACACACACACACATATATATATATATATATATATATATATATATATATATATATATATATATATATATATATATATATATACCAAGCTGCTCTGTAAGTTGCTGGAATGGTGCTCGGTTACTTATCCTTGGAATTTATTAGTTATAATTAAGTCCCTTGCGGATTCATTCCAGAACTGGCCCTCAGCACTTGTGTCTTAGAGGTTATCTTTTTATATTTTCTACTTTTCACTAGAAAATGTAGCTTGTTTTGCTCTTTCATGATTTTGTTTTGCTTCTTAGGTTGCACCTTTGGTTGTTTTTTGAAAAAAACTCAACAAACATACTATGGTATTGCACACCAGCCTTATTCTAGGATAGGATAGCATTATTCTTAAAACCGAAATGCCAGAGGAGTTCAGTAAAAAGATGTAGACATATGTCTGCAGGAACCTTGTCCTTAAGGGCCTCAGGCCGATAGGACGTAAATCTCACCCTTAACAGTAACAGGAGTTCAGTTACCACTTTCCGCGGACACTGAGGAGAAACAATCAGGTTTCGAAATACCAGTATCTGACCAGGAGTTATATGTTAGTGAGGTTCCTACCCATTGGAGAGTGTCTTCTCCATGGAGACTACAAGTTTGCTGAAGACTCATTTGAGAAGCATTTGTTACTCCCTTCTCACCGTGTCAAACATACTGTTAGTTAGGCAGATTAACTGCCACTGCAGATATGTATGCTTATTTCCCCCTATTTCTTCACTTTAAGACATAAGAACAAGTCTTGTTTTATAATTGAATATATATAAAATAGACAATTTGCTAAAGTTTGATCTAGACTTACATCCCGATATTCACTCCCAAATTCTAAAGACTTGTTTTTTTCTCCAAACATTTTTGTCTTTGGAACATTTATCTCTTTTTTTCTGAACCGAACTGACTTTTGAACACAGACTTTCTGCAAAGATTTTTTTCCGCGGAGCTTTTTCTCTTCGTTTATACTGGAGTTACCTCCCGTTCCTGATTCTCTCTGTCCACAGACCCTTTTCAAAAACGTATTTTAGGTATTCATTGAGGGTCCCACTGTCCTAAGAAAAAAAAAACTGCCATTCAATAAGCAGACTAGTTGTTTTCCAATGTTTCGATCTTTATGTCTTCATCAAGGAGGCTGTAATTATACACACACACACACACACACAATCTTACGATCTGTCTGCCTCTCTATATACTACCATTTGTAACTTGTCATTTGAGTACAACGTGGTTTTAATCAGCAGTGTTTTAATTATGTGGCGTTTTGATCGGCCGAGATTTTCTCCCCCCCCGCACCCCCTGCCCCCAGCCTTAATTCTTCATGCATAGCAAAACATCGACATAGAGATGGCTCCGAACAGAGCTTCATTAACACCGAATATTTGATAAACAAGTAGTGTAACTCTTGCTCCCATAAGAAAACCTAACACAGAGTAACTTTTATTCAAGACTGGGCACAGCCTTTTAAACTTGAATAAAGTCAGACAAATGCAAAGACGAACAGTCTAAGTGTGGGGGAAAAAGGCTGTGCCAGTCTTGAATAAAAGTTACTCTGAGTTAGGTCTCCTTATGGGAGGAAGAGTCACCACTTGTTTATTGTTTACTGTTCCCCTGCCTCGTTTCATGTTCAGTACCGGGTATTTGACTAAATCACAATGGAAACATCGGGAATTCCCCTTTGGATTTCACCTTTTACTTGTGTGTTTTCTGTCACACTGTATCCACTGTGTCCTCTGTTTGTGTTTTCTGTCACTCTGTATCCTCTGTATCCTCTGTTGTGTGTTTTTTCTGTCACACTGTATCCACTGTGTCCTCTGTTTGTTTTCGGTCACACTGTATCCTCTGTGTCCTCTGTTGTGTGCTTTCTGTCACACTGTATCCACTGTGTCCTCTGTTTGTTTTTCTGTCACGCTGTATCCTCTGTGTCCTCTGTTGTGGTGGGTTTTCTGTCACACTGTATCCTCTGTGTCCTCTCTGTTGTGTGTTTTCGGTCACACTGTGTATCCTCTGTGTCCTCTGTTGTGTGTTTTCTGTCACACTGTACCCACTGTGTCCTCTGTTGTGTGTTTTCGGTCACACTGTATCCTCTGTGTCCTCTGCTCCTCTGTGATGCCCAGAACGTTTTGTCAGGACTCCACATGCATCTCTCTCTCTCCTCTCTCTCTCTCTCTCTCTCTCTCTCTCTCTCTCTCTCTCTCTCTCTCTCTCTCCATCTATGTATCTATGTATGTATTTGTCTATCTATCTATCTATCTATCTATCTATCAGTCTGTCTGTATATCTATCTATCTATCTATCTATCTATCTATCTATCTATCTATCTATCTATCTATCTATCTATCTATCTATCTATCTATCTAGTACCTGTCTGTTTACCTATCTATCTGTCTGTCCATCTATCTATCTATGTGTGTATGTATGTATGTATGTATGGATGGATGGATGGATGGATGGATGGATGGTGGATGGATGGATGGATGGATAGATGGATGGATCTTTGTATGTCTGTATGTTTATATGAATGCATGTATGTGTGCGTATGTGTATCTGTGTATGTATGTATGTATGTATCTGTCTGTCTGTCCATCTACCTGCCTTTTCTATTTTTGTTTTCTATCGACCCATCTCTCTCTCTCTCTCTCTCTCTCTCTCTCTCTCTCTCTCTCTCTCTCTCTGGTTCCGTTCTGTCTATCTATCTATCTATCATCTATCTATCTATCTATCTATCTATCTATCTATCTATCTATCTCTATCTATCTATCTTTATGTCCACCTGTCTCCTCTGTCTATCTATCTATCTGTCTGTCTGTCTGTCTACCTACCTATTTATCTAGCTAGCAAGCCAGTTAGGTATCTGTCTGTCTTCCCGAAATGCACGCTTCCCTTATTTCCAAAATGCACGGTTTCTGATTTCTGGAGCGGACGCTTTCTGATTTCCAGAGTGCAGGCTTTCTCATTTCCAAAGTGCACGCTTTCTGATTTCCGGAGTGCAGGCTTTCTGATTTCCGGAGTGCAGGCTTTCTCATGTCCAAGGTGCACGCTTTCTGATTTCCGAAGTACACGCTTTCTGATGTCTGATGTGCACGTTGCACAGCATGTGCACGTGTCCTGACATGTGGATGCCACCGTGCGCGTTCTTGCAGTGGAGGTCAAGCGCTCGCTGATCGTGAGTTTCTTCCACACCCCTCTCACCAAGAAGCCTCGAGGAAGACCGCAATGTGCCAACGGCCTTTGTGGACAGCTTCTTTGTGGGATGACCCGAGCATTGTCAGTGGTGACCTGGTCGCTGACAGAGGCTAAGAGAGACTCTTTCCCCCGCTTGTTGATCAAATGAAATGAGTCCTTGCACAAAAGAGTAGTGTGTGTGTGTGTGTGTGTGTGTGTGTGTGTGTGTGTGTGTGTGTGTGTGTGTGTGTGTGTGTGTGTGTGTGTGCGTGCGTGTGTGTGTGTCCGGGGGGAGGTGGAAGGAAAGCGGAGTAAGCAAAAAAGCAATTTCTCCGTCAGTAAGACAGTGGCAGAACAAAGATGGATAGATAAATATATGGACGGACAGACAGACAGATAATCTGATGTGAAGAAAGAGACGGTGAGAACAAGGATGAGAGAGAGAGAGAGAGAGAGAGAGAGAGAGAGAGAGAGAGAGAGAGAGAGAGAGAGAGAGAGAGAGAGAGAGAGAGAGAGAGAGAGAGAGAGAGAGAGAGACAGAGAGAGACAGAGAGATTCTGCCACACTGGTGATTGCAATATTGATTTTGTCACAGCGAATTTCTTCCCCGTATCTTTGCCACACATCGCACGCTCTGGTTTAACAGAACTTGATATGGTCCCTTTCTTTATTGTCCTCTTCCTTTTTAGCTTCTTTTGGTTTATGCATTTATTGTTTTTGTTTAGTTTTGTTTTGTTTTGTTTACTGATTGCCTGATTGATTGGTTAATTGATTGAGTGATTGAGTCTTAATCTAGGCTCATGGGCTTCTGATATGCGCTTGTTCCTTTTTGGCGTGTGTGTGTGTGTGTGTGTGTGTGTGTGTGTGTGTGTGTGTGTGTGTGTGTGTGTGTGTGTGTGTGTGTGCACGTGCATGTGTGTGCGTGCGTGTATGTGTGTGTGTGTGTGTGTGTGTGTGTGTGTGTGTGTGTGTGTGTGTGTGTGTGTGTCTATGTCTGTGTCTGTATGTCTGTGTGTTCGTGTGTGTCTGTACTTTGTACTTCCTTACCCTTTAACAGCATTATTCCCAAGTCTTTCATAACAGCGACATACAGAGACGCACAGACACTGACAAACATACAGAGACACACAGAAACTCACATACAGACTCGCGGCGATAAATACATTTACGCTACGAACACACCCACTAAGTTTTCAGACCACATTGCGCATGATTCAAAGCTGATGGATAAACAAATTAATGAAGAAGATGAAAGAATTCACTATCTCCAGTGCAGATCTCCAAAGCAGAACTTGTACGGTAACCATCCAAGAGACGTTCCAAAACCAGATGGCTGGACAAGTCATGTTTGTCGCATGCCGCCTAACAGGTCTACGCTGGAACCTCCTCCGGAAAAGAAACCGGAAGATGTGTCCCAAAACCCTGGCGCAAAATGGAGAGAGAGAGTTAGTGACAAGGCAAAAGACTGACTCTTGAGACGGCCACTAAACAGCAGGAGATAGAGACAGAGGTCACGTGCCGTCGCTTAAAGCGCCAGACAGAGAGCACTGAGTTAGTAGTGCAATTATGATACATACGTATGACAAGAATACGAATCAAACAGTATGGCAGCCCACATTGCTCGAAAATTAAGTTTCTTCCTTCCTAGTGGTCTTTTTTGCTCGGTCGTTCGTTTTGTTTTTTTTCTGTTGCTTATCTGGTTTTTCTTTTAAAGCGT
>JADBJO010003804.1:151483-171483 GCA_016801955.1 Conus betulinus
GCAAGCCGATGCCGCTTTTTTTTTTTTTTTTTTTTTGAGGTATCCTTTTGCCTGACGCACCTGCCGACAGAACAGGAGTTCTGAAATATTCTGGCCTTGCTCAGGTGCATAGCAACAACGTGTATACACACAACTTATCATAAATCCATTTGACTCCTGCCGCGCTGAAACTGCGCTTTCCTCAACACCGAGTGAGTTGACAGTCCCTTTCCTAAATGGCTTATAACTTTGTCATTTTCGATGCAACTCTGTCGGCCCTTTTCCTATAGAATTAAACAAAATGGCTGCAGTTTAAATCTATAATCTGCAGTATTTTTTTCTTTCTCCTCTTACGATAAGCTTTGAGGGTGTAATAGCAATACCATCGCATATGCTGATACCGTAACGCAATATCTTCCCCAAGCCCTATGATATTATCACATTGACACTGAAATTTTGTGAATAATACAAACATGGCGCCAACCTTTCGATCTTAATTATCTTTTTACAGAACACACAGACAAAAAATAACCAAAGACATGTCGGTAAATGTAAAGCCAAAGAGTTTTCATTCATAGCCATAAATTGTACCAAATGATTCATCATAGAAAGAAAACATTATGCATTCAAGCAAGAGTAGAGGTTCCTGGATTAACTCCAGGGTTACCGGTGCTGACAACAGGTGTAAATCTCTGGTTGCATGAACCAATCATGAAGAAGTGACATAATCCAGCGAATCGCATAGCGCAACATAAAGAAAAAACAAAAACAAGTTAATGCTCTTATACAAAAGAGACAGAGACAAGGAATAAAGATGAAGGTTTAAGTGACTGATTGGGCTTATTTCCATTTTGAAATTCACCTCATCCTTCATACCACAAGATGATGCCTGAAACGATCAGAAATCAGCAGGACTTTTTTTTTCTTTTTTTCCGACCTCCATACTTTTTCAACATGCGCCATAGATAGTAGCGTGCCACTGATTGGTCCAGGAAACGATCGGTTTTCTTGTCTTCCTGAGCCTACCACAAGATTAAGCTGAGTGTGGACGCGGAAGAGGAGGATGGCATGAACGGTGTGGGATTAATCCCACAGCAGGGGCATAGTAAATAAGACAAATGAGCAAAAGGAGTAAGTAAACTGGTAAACTGATCGATGGATAAGCAAACACATGAATGTGTACATAAGTTAATAGATGAATACATGCATAACTGACTAACTAATCCAGGGATAAATCAATAAACGCGTCAATACACAAGATAGTACTTAGTTGTTGTATTTTTGTTTGGTGCCAATATTGTCTATCATACTGCTGCGCTGGTGTGTCTGTTTGTAATTACAAAGAGAGTGTGTTTACGTTCCGACTCGGTGTAAACTTTTGACACTGATGTCATCATCGCAATGTGTTGGTCATGACATCCCGTCCTCGTTACGTGGAAGACAGGAGACCTCATCAAACTGAGTGCCTGCCTACCTCCTCTGTTTGTCTGCCTTGTCTGTCTGTCGGTCTGTCTGTCTGTCTGTCTGTCTGTCTGTTGCTTTACCTCTCTGGCTATAACCATTCTATAGCCATTCTCTACTGACTTTTAATGTCTATGTATCGTTTCTAAACGTTGTCTTGATTCTTTTCTTGTCTTCTTTTTATTTTGCGAATCATTGTGATATGCTTATAAAACAAATATGTGTAGATGTATACCTATGCCCTCTTTTTATATAATGAATGAAAAACGTTTTTCAAAAGATAAATGACGTAACAACAACAAAAACAACAACATCATCATCATCATCATCATCAACACAACAACAACAACACAACAACAAAAGAAAAACAAAAAAGTACAAATGAAAAAGAACCGATCTACCAACAACAATTTAAAAAAAAAAAAAAAAAAAAAGAAAAAGAAAAAAAAAGGAAAGAAAAAAAGAGAGAAAACATTAAAGGAAGAAAGAGAAATGAAAAGTCAGGTAGCTGTGTTGCCCGGTGGACAGCGATTGGTCCACGGGTTCTGCGGCCTTAACAGTTTCGGCCAGTCTGCTGTGTGTGTAGATTTAGGGCACAACATCATTAGATTTCCTACATGGATCGTGGCGAGTGACAGTATCATCACTCCTTTGAGAGGGGGGACGTTGCAACGTGATGTGATGTGATGCTGTGTGATGTGATGTGTGATGTGTGTGTGTGTGTGTGTGTGTGTGTGTGTGTGTGTGTGTGTGTAGAGATGCATATGTCTTGGTTTGTTTGTGTTGGTCTGATGCGTGCGTACGTACGTGCGTGCGAGCATGCGTGCGCGTGTGCGAGCGCTCGCGAGCGTGCTTGTGTGTGTGTGTGTGTGTGTGTGTGTGTGTGTGTGTGTGTGTGTGTGTGTGTGTGTGTGTGTGTATGTGCTGTAGTCTTTTCACCTAGAGTGATATTAAACCCCCTTTCCTCCACCCTTCCCCCACCCTTACAACTACCCCCTCCCTCCCTCCGGCAATAAGCAGTAGTATAATGGAGAAGGACCATTAGATTAAGTATGTGAAAAGAGCAGGGTGGGAAAAGGGAATGAGAAGGGGGGGAGGAGGGGGGGGGGGAGAGAGGAAACAGGGGATGGGGTTTGGATGGGTGTGTGTGTGTGGGGGGGGGGGGGAGGTTACGTGTGTGTGGCTGTTTGTTCCATGCCCATTGTTCCATCATCATTAGATCATTGCTGGGAGACTGGAACCAGAGTGTCATGGGAGAGACTGGCTGGGCGCAGAGTGACTGCCTGCCCTCCCTGCCCTCTGTGTGTGTGTGTGTGTGTGTCTGTGCGCAGAGTGACTGCCTCCCTGCACTCTGTGTGTGCGTGTGTGTGTGTGTGTGTGAACAAATGAGGCCCAAAGACAAACAAACGGACAGTGTTTATTAGTTTAGAGGCGCAATACAATCTCTTTTCATCCCCCTTCTCCTTCCCCGCCAATGGTCCTTGACCCCCCCTCTCTCTCTGTGCTTCTCGCCCTCTCTTTCGGTCTCTCTCCTCTGTCTGTCTGTGTCCTCTCTCTGTCTATCTGTCTCTTGCTTTCTCTCACTGTCTGTTCTCGCCTGTCTGTCTATGTCCCTCTCTCCTCTCTGTCTCTTTCTCTCTCTGTCTGTCTGTCTGTCTGTCTGTCTGTCTGTCTCTCTCTCTTGCTTGCTTTCTCTATCTATCTCGTCTGTCCGTCTCTCTGCGTCTGTCTCTTTGCTTTCTTTTCACTGTCTGCCTGTCTGTCTCTCCTCCCCTCGCTTTCCTCTGTCAGTCTGTCTCTTTGTCTGTCTGTCTGTCCTGTCTCTACCTCTCCGTCTCTGTCTCTCGTCTGCCTCTATCTCTGTCTCTGTCTCTGTCTCTCTCTCTCTCTCTCTCTCTCTCTCCGTCTCCTCTCTCTCTCTCTCTCTCTCTCTCTCTCGTCTCCGTCCATCAGCATCAGACAGAAGCCCCAGGAGGTGTGGAGGCAATGTCACACACACACTGACAGATGGACGGAGTCACTGGCAGAACATCTGCACGCCACACATCACAATAACGACCTCCGCCATATTTAACGACCGCTGTCTGCAAACTTCCAGACTTTTCTGGACGCTCTCTCCCGAATTCCCATTTATCACTGAAATGTACCTCCTGGGAGACAGATCGGGGGCTGGTGGGGGTGGGGGTGGGGTGGCCAACTGGGAGACAATGTCCAGGGGGAATGGGGAGGGGGAAGGGGAGGGGCGGAGAAGGGGCAGCAAAAGGATGATCATGCATTTGGAGCATATTTCAACCCGCAACGTTTAAAAAATCGGCGAGAGACGGCAAAGTTTAAATCGGCGAGAACCGGCAAAGATAGCAAAGTTTAAATCGGCGAGAGATGGCAAAGTTTAAAATCGGCGAGAGACGGCAAAGTTTAAATCGGCGAGAGACAGCAAAGTTTAAAATCGGCGAGAGACAGCAAAGTTTAAATCGGCGAGAGATGGCAAAGTTTAAATCGGCGAGAGACGGCAAAGTTTAAATCGGCGAAAGACGGGTGACTTGAATTAAAAGATGGCGTAACAAAGAAAAGCGAAGACCAGGATGTCTAAGGTCGCCAGGGTCGCCTATCTGGTCGGTCTGGACTGGCGACATCTGATTCAGACCGGACCACGCTCTGTGATTGCTTTGACTTTTAGCACCTTGAAGACTGTGTCTGCTGAAGAACGTTGGGATACCTTAATAATAATAATAATAATAATAATAATAATGATGATGATGATGATGAATGATGATGATAATAATAATAATAAATAATAATAATAATAATAATGACACTCGGGAGAGTACAGATCCTCTCCAAAGGTCGACCACATCTTTCACCTGCCCCTTGAGTCTGTTCAAGAGTGAAAAACACTATCATGTTACAGCCAAGGGAAATAACCAATACTACGGACTGACAGAGTTAGTTTCCGAGTGCTGTTCTTTTTTTTTTCTTAAAGTGGGATTAGGAAAAATATCAAATGTCAACGCATGTATCATCAGAAAGTTTTCCACATCCCATAACAATATAGTAATTCATAGATAGTTAACATCTATGAACAGTGATTTCACAGCATGCCTGTTTCAGTCGATTTTTTTTTTTAATTTAATATCGTACAAACAAATACTGAAACCATCCTTTTAATCTGGATCCGTACCAAACTTTAACGAGTTCGACCCTAGTACCATTGGAGCTTTTTGTTCAGTTTCGCTCAATTCGATTTGATTTTACAAAATAAAATTTGGAATGAACTCATTCAGTGATACTGGTTTCCCCCATATTCATGTAGACAGATGAACCTATTCTATTCTTTGTTTTCGTGTTCTGCTGATTGTTCGCGTTGTATTGGTACCAATGTTGCTTTTGTCTCTCTCTTTTCTTATACCTTAGATTATGACCATTCTTTCTGTCTGTTGTTCTCCTCCCTTCCCCGTCTCCTCTCTGTCTTTCCCCGTCTTTTATCTCCCGCAGTTCTTCTCCTCCCCTCTTTTCTTTTTCTTTCTCTCCTCTTCTTTCTTTCTCTTCCTTCACGTAGTCAGTATTCAGGCTCTAACTGCCCCTCTCTTTCTGTCATCTCTTCGCTCGCTGCTTGTTCTCGATGTAGGCCTATCTCTGTCCTGCCTCTCATTGTCACTTTCCCCCCTCCTCTCTCTCTACCCAAGAACACACCCCCTCTCCCCCCCCCCCCCCCCCCCCCCCCCCCCCCCCCCCCCCCCCCCCCCCCCCCCCCCCTTCTGACAGAATCATACGCACACTCCCAGACCCAGACAGTGTGACTAACGTTCGGCTTCAGATACAGATCTTCCGCACTATGATGGATGATGCTGTGAATGACTACGGTCGTTTTAAAACCACTGAGGACCGTCTGCAAACTTTAAAACATTTTAGGGTGGTCAGGGGGATGGGAGGGGATGGGGTGAGGTGGGGCAGGGGAAGGTTACATTCGTGTGTCGCCGTGCGTTTCCCTGCCCATTGTTTCCACCATCATCAGACCATTGTTTGGTAGACTGGGACCAGAGTAACAGGGGGAGCTCCTGGCTGTGTGCACAGACATGGCCTTCCTCTTCTCTGTGTGTGTGTGTGTGTGTGTGTGTGTGTGTGTGTGTGTGTCTCTCTCTCTCTCTCTCTCTCTCTCTGCGGTGTGTGTGTTTCTCTCTCTGTATGTATGTGTGTGTGGTGTGTGTGTGTGGTGTGTGTGAGAGAGAGAGAGAGAGAGAGAGAGAGAGAGAGAGAGAGAAGAGAGAAAGAGAGAGAGAGAGGTAGAAATATGTGTGTGTGTGTGTGTGTGTGTGTGTTTGTGTGTGTGTGTGTGTGATCAAAAGATGTATGGAGACAGATGAAGGGACAGACATGTCTGGCAGCACACGACTCGGCAGTAAGTCTCTTGGTCATCTTTCCCAGTATCAGCCATTTGACAGTGAGTGTCTTGGACATCTTTCCCAGTATCACTCATTTGACAGTGAGTGTCTTAAACATCTTTCCCAGTATCACTCATTTGACAGTGAGTGTCTTGGACATCTTTCCCAGTATCACTCATTTGACAGTGAGTGTCTTGGACATCTTTCCCAGCATCACCCATTTGACAGTGAGTGTCTTAAAAAACATCTTTCCCAGTATCACTCATTTGACAGTGAGTGTCTTGGACATCTTTCCCAGTATGAGTGTCTCAGACACTTTCTTTCCCAGTATGAGTGTCTTGGACATCTTTTCTCAGTATCACCCATTTGAGTGTTGCTCTCCATCTTCTTTCATCCCGCATTCCCTCCTTCCATTGATCCTAGTGCCCCCGTCCCCCCTCTCTCCTTTTCCTCTCCTCTCTCTCTCTCTCTCTCTCTCTCTCCTCTCTCTCTCTCTCTCTCCTCCTCTCTCTCTCTCCCTCTCTCTCTCTCTCTCTCTCTCTCTCTCTTTTGCCCCTCGTCTATCTGGCTGGTTGGCTGGTCTCTTCCTTCTTCCCCTGTCCCCCCTCTCTCTCTTCCTGCCCATACCCCCCCCCCCCCCGCCCCCCTCGCTCTCTCTTCCTTCTACTCTTCTCCTTTCTTTCTTTCTGTCTCTCTACCCCATATCTCTCCCTGCGTCAGACGACAGAATATCATACGCAAAGTACCAGACCCAGACAGTGTGACTAATAACGTTTGTTTCAGGTACAGATTTTTCCGCAGCACTGACTGTGTCGTTTTAAACCACTGAGGACTGTCTGCTGACTTCAAAATTTTTCAGTCTAGTCAGTGTTACCCCCCCCCCCCCCCCCCTTTTTTGTTCTGTCCTCCTCCTCCCCTACCCCACAGATACACAATCTACCTCGCCAACTTTCCCCCATTACCTCTCCCGCCCTCCCCTCTTCATGTGATTGATGCGCGCCGCTGTTCCCAGGGGGCTGGGAGGATTCAAACCAAACAAAGAAACAAAACAACAAACAACAGCAGCAGCAACAATAAGAACAATAGGAAACTACTGGATGTGAAACTGAAAACGAGCGTGATCCATATCGTATTAGCCGGGGGATTAGTGTAAAAAATAAAATGTAGGGGGAATGAGAGACATGGAAGGGTGGGCAGAGAGAGAGAGAGAGAGAGAGAGAGAGAGAGAGAGAGAGAGAGAGAGAGAGAGAGAGACTTGACTCTTCGGACACGTTTTTAACTGAATGGCCTACATAAACTTTATGTCAAGGGGGCGTACATTGATATTCGCAGCGCCGAAAAAAAAATGCAAAAAAACACAAACTGTAACAGACTACGTAAATGTTAATGATGAGGCTCGAAGCCATGGAGAGAGAGAGAGAAGAGAGAGAGAGAGAGAGAGAGAGAGGAGAGAGAGAGAGAGAGAGAGAGAGAGAGAGAGATGAAATGAAATGAAATGAAATTATATTCAGATAGGCCACAGCCCCTTCTGAAGGGGGATTACATTCAAAACTCAGCATGATAGGTGTGACAACAACATCAACACAAATTTTACTAGAGTGTATGGGAAAAAACAGCAATAAAATGATGCTCAAAATGGATGAATTACAATCTGCTACACATGTGCATGAGGTCTTATCTACTGACCCATATATTAATACCATACTTGGATATCCATTTCCATGTAATATTGGTGTGTCAATACATTTGTTAGCTAACCATAACAGCTCGCCTCTTAAAAGGCTTTATATAAATACATGCATAAATTCCTCACAATAATTTTATTTTTATTCGTCATTAAATAGAGTCACACAGAACTGACATGGATTTACATAATATTTGCTTGGAATATATTCCTGCCGTAGGTCACTGAAAGCAGAGCAGACGAAGAGAAAGTGTATTTCATTATCATTTTGCCTTTCCACATAGTGGGCATGTCAGATTGCGGTCAGAAACTACATTATACCGTTGACGGTGCATTTCTATATCAGAGACACACCAAATCTGAACTTCGTCATATAATTTTTTACATGTCTGTCAATATCAAGGTTGAAATAATCAATGTTTCGCAATTATTAAAACGACTTAAACGATCTGTACCATGTAAATCTACAGACTGTCCAGAACATGTTTCATTGTTACAGTGCCAGCGTTTGACTTGTGTTGGTAATGGTTAGTTTATTGGGCCTGCTGGTTATTAATCATAAGGAAGATCTTTGAACAAAACAAATTGCAAAAAGAGAGAAATTACAGTTGGTCCATATCGCCACCACAGACACTGGGTTTAAATAACCCCGAACAACTAATCAAAAAACCATTCAGAAATAGGGTCTATAAGAAACATTTGACGGCACTCGAGGTTTTGGCCTCGTGAATCCAGCCAGAAGATCACCTTTTTATAAAGCATGTTTAAAGGTAATCACGTTATCATTCATATGGAAAAAAAAAAAAAAAATCCAGTGAAGAAGTGATCGTATTATCTTTGCCAGTATTCTGTATACACTGTAACCACTTGATTTGATGGTAACATAGGGGTGACTGGTCACAGTACTCGTAATAAACAAGATCATTAGTTGTGTTGAAAGAAATAATGTGGACGTCATAAAAAATTTCTTTAAGAGACATACAAATGAGAACCTTTTTCACAACGAGATGAACGCGGCGGGAAGTATAACACAGTCCCCATAGTTTCGACCCTAGCGAAGAGCCCAAATTGGATGACACCCGAGATATCAAAAAATTATTAACAAGCACTGCCTCAGCGAATTATATATTAGAATACGAAAAATCAGTTGCAGAATTCGATAACAAAGCAAGGCATGTCCTGCGCTCGCTCTGCTGCGATGAATCTGTGACTGCACACGAACCAAAACTAAGTGGAGGTAGAAACAATGAAATACCCAAGATCTTTGTAACAAGTTAACGACCGCCATTTGGCGCACCAGTCAAAAAAAAAAAGAAACCATCTACTCTCGTGCTGCAAGGTGCCCTAACCTTTCTTAAAACACCACGACAGTTGCTATCTTTTTCATATAACTATTAAGTTGGGAGTACTAGAAGCTGCAGTCATCACTAAAAGTTGTTCAAGGCTGGGTCTAAAGGGCGCAAATGGTGTGTTTCTGAACAAACAAAGCTACAAATCGCCACTGACAAATCTGCCCAATAACAAGAAAATCTGGACAATTCACTGTAACTCCTGGAGAACAGTGTTGCAACCATGTCTTCTCCCTTCCCATACTGTATGATTTCATTGTGCTAAGAGAGAGAGATGAGAGCGGAGAGATAGAGAGAGGAGCTAGGAGAGAGTAGAAAGCGGAAGAGAGAAGAAGAGAGAAGCGCGGATGGGAAATTGTTAATAAAGAACACAAATGACTATTCAATCACAATACTCAGAGAAGAAAAAAACTCACGCCAAGAAAAGCATAAAAAACGATAAAACAACTAAAAGCGCAAACAAAAACTAAACAATAACAAAACTCACAAAATGAATTCTCCTAAAAAAAACAAAAAAAGTACATTTAGTGGGAGAGATAAGAGGAGGGTCGCCAGAGGCAATGTGTGTGTGGTGTTTGTGATGTGTGTGGGTGTGTGTGTGCTTGTGGTGTGTGTGGTGGGGTGTGTGTTTTCGAACGAAAACACATTTTATTTAGGCGGCGCTATCAGTGATACGTGATGTTATTCCAAGTTTACCTCTTTGATGTATTGTTTTCACAGAGCTCTAAAAAAAAACTGCAAAGGAAGTTTTAAAGCTAGTTACCGCTCTCTTTCTCCTTCCTCTCTCTCTCTCTCCCGGGCATCACTGTCCACTATCCATCTCTCTCTCCCCTCCGATCCTCTCTCTCTCTCCTCTCTCATCTCCCTTATCACCCCTCAAGGAAAGACAATCTCAAATCACCTCGTCTCTCTCTCTCTCTCTCTCTCTCTCGCTCGGCACAATATTTGGGGTCATGAGACTGCGTCACCACCTTTTCTCAATTGTGTTATTCTTTCTTTTCTTTCCTTTTACCCTCCTTTCACCATTCAACCGGCCCCCATCCGTCGGCCCGAAATTTGAAAAATTTCCTTGACACCCCTCTCTCCTCTCCTCTCGGAGTCTCGGAGCTCTACACCTCTCTCTCCTCATCAGGGGGCCATCAAGATCTCACCTCCTCATCTTCTCAAAAAAACCGACCCTCGGGGTGGGGGGTGCTCGCGAGTTCTACTCCCCTCCGAATGGAGACCTAAAAACTCCCCACCAAAGTCACGACGTCCGTCTCGGCTTCAATCCAATCCTCTCCATCTCTCCGTCCTCTGTCCGGGAAAGGTTGCATCTCCTCGTAGCGGGGGGGGGGGGGGTCTCGTCTAGGTCAACTCTCGTCCCGGTCGGCGGGACGGTCATTCTCTCTCCTTCCTCTCCGTCCTCTTCCTCTCCCTTTCTGTCTTCCCTCCCTCCCTTTCTGTCCCTGGTCTATCATCGTCTACATGGGTGTCCGTCATCTCTTCATCTCTCGAACTCACCTCTCTCTCCTCTCACCTCTCATTCGTCTCTGCCTCTCTCTCTCGCTCTCGTTGTGTGTACTTCTCTGCTGTTACTAAATGCATTGTGTTTAGTATACAAAAGCAAACCATAATTGTGTGTATATACACCAATTGTTGAACAACAAGCAAAGTGATTGAAAGCAAAAGACCCAAAAAAGGCAATCGGTCTCTCTCCCTACTCCTCAATCTCACTTCCCTCCTCTCCTCACCTCCTCTCTGATTCTCTTCTCTCGATTCTCCGATCTCTCTCTCGTCTCCACTCCTCCTCTCCTCCTCTCATCCTCCTCTCTCTCCCTACTCCTCGTCTCTCTCCACGCCTCAGTTCTCACTCCCTCCCATCCCTCTCCCATCGTCCTCTCTCACCCTCTTCGTTCGCTCTCTCCCTCCCACCTCCTAAGTTCTTCTCTCCCCTCATCTCCTCTCGCCTCTTCTCTCTCTCTCCTCTCCCTCTCCCTCCCTCTCCGTCTCCCCAACCGCTCTCCCTTCCTCTCCCTCTGATGTCTCCTCTCTCCTCTTCCCTCCTCTCCCTTTCCTTCATCTCCCTCTCATACCAACTCTCCATTCATCTCCTCACCCTCCGACGCAGACAGTGTGACGTTTTGCTTCAGACAGATCTCCCGCAGTATGATGGGTGATGCTGTGACTGACTGCGTCCTGTTCAACCACCAAGGACCGTCTGCTAACTTTAAAACAATTTAGTGCAGTAAGCTAACTCCCCCCCCCCCCCCCCCCAATCGCCCCTCCTTTTCCGTTCCCACCCACTCTCTGTGTCACACACACACACACACACACACACACACACACACACACCACACACACACACACACACACACACCACACACATCCACACACACACACACACACACACCACACACACACACACACACACACACATCCACACACACACACCACACACACACACACACACACACACACACACACACACACACACACACACCCACCCACTCAAACAGAAACAACAACTACAAAAACAACACAGTAACAGCAGCAGCAGAAGCAGCAGCAGCAGCAGCAGCAGCAGCAGCGGCAACAACGACAACAACAACAACAACAACGACAACAACAACAACAACAACAACAATAACATGACGTGAAACTCAAAGCGCACGCAGTCCACAGTCAAATTTACAAAGGGGATTTTTTTCTCCTGTTTTCCAGAGAGAACTGAAATAAAAGGAGGTCGCTACATTGCCGAACGAATACAACAAACAAAGAGCAGTTTGAAAGAAACGTGTTTCGACCTGTAAGCCTTATAAAGATGAACAAAACAAGAATGACACAAGGATATAGAACACTTAAGGTTTAGCGGTGCTTAAGATTGGTAACTAGCATGGATTAGTTATTATGAAGAAATAAAACTGAAATGGAATAAGAGATATAGAAAGGGTGGGAGGAAAGAGAGAGAGAGAGAGAGAGAGAGAGAGAGGAGAGAGAGAGAGGAGAGAGAGAGAGAGAGAGAGAGAGAGAGGAGAGAGAGACACACACACACACACACACACACACACACACCACACACACACACACACACACACACCACACACACACACACACACACACGGACGCCCCCGCCCCCTTTCCTAAAACATTTAGAAAGAAACCCAAACAAAAGAGAAAAAAAAAAAAAGCTGAAATATTCTTAATACAGATGGAGAGAGAGAGAGAGAAAGAGGCTATGAGAGACACTGATGTGTGTGTGTGTGTGTGTGTGTGTGTGTGTGTGTGTGTGGTGTGTGTGTTTGTGTGTGTGTGTGTATGTGTGTGTGTGTGCGCGAGCGTAAGTGCGTGCTCTTGTGATGGTGTGTGTGATAGTTCTGTTTTCGTTTTTTTTTTTTTTTTTTTTTTAATTAAAAAAAGCGCGTTTCATTTAGCGCTTCAGTTGATATGCTTGCTCGCGCGCATGAGTATGAATGTGAGTGTGTGTACGTGCATGCGTATGCGCGTGCGTTCGAGCGTGCACGCATGAGCACGCGCGTTTGTGTGTGTAGTGTGTGTGCGTGTGCTGTGCGCACGCGCGCGTATGTGTTTGTGTATGTGTACGGGCGCTTGCTTATGTGTGTATGTGTGTGCATGTGTGTGCTTATGCGTGACAGTACGTGCGATTGATGCTTACAGGCATACATTCATGCGTGGTGTTACCATGGCTTCTTTGAGAACATATTCCATTGTTCTGTTTTCGTCGGTCATCCTTGTCCATGACCATGTTCGATGTTGGGGGGTCAGTGTCTGATGAACGCTATTCCTAAACAAGACAATGGCGTTTTAAAAAAAAAAGTATGGTTCATTTTTGTGTCAAAAACATTAATCTGTCTATCAACGACATCATAAAACATTCTGTCTGAAATCTCTCAATATCATTCCTCACCCTCACAGGGAAATGAGGGTAAGAATACCGACGGTTCTCTCTACCAATCAGAGGTTAATTTTGATTTTTATATCTCGCGGAAAAGAAGGGGGTGGAATGGTAGTAGGGGGATAACGGCTGCTGAACATAATTAGAAAAGATGTTCGTTTTTTGCAGTGTCTCGCTTGAAGACTACATTTATCTTGTCTTCATCAAAAGAAGCTGAATAAGAAGCTTAATTTGTTTAAACTTCGTCTTCGTCTTTTTTTTCATCTTAGTGTCTTGTATTTATAGGGGCCGGAATAGCTCCGTTGATAGTGTTGGACTCGTCATCCTAGTAATCATGGGATTGTGGGTTCGAATCTCCGCCAGCCTTTTTCAGTACAGTGGGATTTTTTTCCCTCAGACTTGATTTTGGTTCTATTTCCCAAACAATCGTTCGAATGAGACTATAAACCGATGTTCCGTATATCAAGGTACGCTCAAGATCTTGCACACACATAACATCCTATGACTAACTTTCTTAAGAGATCAAAGGCCGATTTGGCCGTTTGGTATTGATGATACTTATGCATATAGCATCCATTCTTCGTGAAGGATCGAAAGAACGAGTGAAAAAAAAAAAACTGAGTGAAGAATATCCAACTGAATGACTCAAAGAATGGCTGACTGTTATACCAGCAGGCAGCTCTTCCGCCGGCTCTACCCAGGTAGGCAGCCCAGAGGGCAAACGAGAGCGTGGATTGTAAAGCGTCCAAAGCTCGGTCTTTATCGAAGAGTAGGCGCTACATAGCTACTGTCAATGATAAGAATGATGATGATGATGATGGTGATGATGATGATCATCATCATGATGATGATGATCATGATGATGATCATGATGATGATCATGATGATGATGATCATGATGATGATCATGATGATGATGATGATGATGATGATGATGATGATGATGATGATGATGATGATGATGATGATGATAACGATTGTAGATATTGGGCAACGTGATTCGCAAAAAGCTGCAAGCTTCCGTGCGATTAAGAGAAAGCGCCGTTGGTATTCACTTGTCGAGACTTATGATATTTTCACAGCTGTACAATCATTTTCTCCCATTCCCCATTGCTGTTTGTTGTTGTTGGTGGTGGTGGTGGTGATGGTGGTGGTGGTGGTTTTTCTTCTCCTCCTCCTCTTCTCTTCCTCTTCCTCCTCCTCCTCTTCCTTCCTCCTCCCCCTCTCCTTCTTTCTTCTCCTCCTCCTCCTCCTCCTCCTCCTCCTCCTCTTCCTCCTCCTCCTTCTTCTCCTCCTCCTCCTCGTCCTCGTCCTCGTCCTCCTCCTCCTCCTCCCTCCTCTCCTCCTCCTCCCCCTCCTCCTCCTCCTCCTCCTCCTCCTCCTCCTCCTCCTCCTCCTCCTCCTTCTTCTTCTTCTTTCTTCTTCTTCTTCTTCAGAGAGAGAGAGAGAGAGAGAGACAGAGAGACAGAGAGAGAGAGAGGAGAGGAGAGAGAGAGAGAGAGAGAGAGAGAGAGAGAGAGAGAGAGAGAGGAGAGGAGGGAGGGAGGGAGACAGAGAGAGAACTCAGAACTTAGAAGAGCATTCATTCTTATAAGCATTAAGGTTTTAGGCAGAGCCTATTTTTTTCCAGTCTGTCTTGCTGAACTCAGTTATGCTTATGATCCAACATCCATTTCGTCGCCGAATATGAGAAGATAAATGGTTGCTCGTTCTTCGTTTTCATTGTCCTCAATGTTATTTACCTTTGCCTGAAGAAGACCCAAGAGGGCCGAAAAGCGTCGTGTTTTGTCCTGTAATCTGTTTGCATCGTCTGGCGGAACTAACATCCTTTCTTTTTAAATGTTGTTTCATTTTCCGCCCTCGCTCACCCCGTTTTGACAGTAACTTATGTTTATGAGATAAAACATTTGAAAACTACGCGGGAGTACGGAGTCTAAAATTCACACACACACACACACACACACACACCACACACACACACACACACACACACACACACACACACACACACACACACACACACACACACACACACAACAAGATCTTTAGTGCAAATGCTTGACTGAAAATATGCATAGATACGGTCTCAGAGGTATCAATACAGACAACAACAACAACAATAGTAACAGTTAAAAAAAAAAAGCAAAAGAAAACAAAAAAAAAAGAGGAAAGGAAAAAGAAAAAAACAAGGGGGGGGGGGGGGATGGTAGGGGAGGGGAGGGACAGGTAGGCAGGGATGGTAGAGGGGAAAAAATCCCATCGTTTGCAACACACACACACACACACACACACACACACACACACACACACACACACACACACACACACACACACACACACATCTGTAAGATGGCTACATGAATGGTGATTATAAGATGATGTTTACGGTATATCTGTGCTTGTTCGTGATGATCATGACCAGGATGATGACGATGATGGTTATGGCAACAATGAAAATGGGTATTCTAACAGGCTGAATCGGAGACTGCTACTTCAGTTCGTCGTGCACTGAGACCCCCATGATCTGGTGCTCATGCACTTATTCTATGGTATTGCCGTTTATAAACACACTAAGACTTAGAGTCTCTGCATGGTGTATGTGTCCAAAAGAGAAGGTCGCGCTTTTCATGTTCTTAGGATGAGCTATTATAGAATTATGAATACGCCCCTCTGAGACATTGTTTAGGATGAGCTATCATAGAATTATGAATACGCCCCTCTGAGACATTGTTTTAGGATGAGCTATCATAGAATTATGACTACGCCCCTCTGAGACATTGTTTAGGATGAGCTATCATAGAATTATGACTACGCCCCTCTGAGACATTGTTTAGGATGAGCTATCATAGAATTATGAATACGCCCCTCTGAGACATTGTTTAGGATGAGCTATCATAGAATTATGAATACGCCCCTCTGAGACATTGTTTAGGATGAGCTATTATAGAATTATGACTACGCCCCTCTGAGACATTGTTTGAAACTGTCTAAAGAGCGTTTTGGATTGTCGATAAGTCTACTACTGGTCTTTGAATGGAGGCAAGTGTTATTAGCAAAATTACAAGACGATTGGTTATGAAATCGATAAAGGGGAGATTGTTGATAAACAAGCAGAATCAAAGCGGCCCTCAGGCATAACCCTGGAGGTACTCCAAATTTTCAATGTTAACAGATGTAAAGCTGCTATTGCTGAAGACAGCTTGTGTTCTGTTGGTCAAACAGGATTCAAAGAATGATTTTTGTGTTGAATGTTTCAGTGGTGTCTTGTATACAATATCAAAAGCCTTCTTTAAAAGAAAAGAAGAAAGATAGCACCTGTCATGCTATTGAGACAGACAGAGAGAGAGAGAGAGAGAGAGAGAGAGAGAGAGAGGCAGAGAGACAGAGAGTGAGAGAGAGACAGAGAGAGACAGAGAGAGAGTGACCAGAGACAGACAGACAGATAGATTGGTAAAGCAGACAGACAGTACAAAAAGCCTTCTTTAAAGCAAAACAGTCACCACCTGTCATAAGAGAGAAAGGGGAGTGAGGAAGAGAAGATGAAAAAAGAAGAGACAGACAGACAGACAGATACATTGAGAAAACAATGGAGACAGACAGAAACAAAGGCAGAAACAGTGAGACACAGAAAGAGAGCGACAGAAGTAAGCAGAAAAAGAGATCTACAGACCGTTAGTAAGATAGGTAGACTCACGTGTGCTTACACACACACACACACACACACACACACACACACACACACACACACACACACACACCACAGAGAGACACAGAGAGAGAGAGAGGAGAGAGAGAGAGGCGAGAGAGAAGAGAGAGAGAGAGAGAGAGAGAGAGAGAGAGAGAGAGTAGAGAGAGAGAGAGAGAGGGAGAGAGGAGAGAGAGAGAGAGAGAGAGGCCCTCCAAAGTATTCCCCTAGCCCAGACAACGGACCGAACAGACATCACCAGAAAGTGTTCTGTTAAAAAATTCATTAACCCATTACCGCCCGCCACACTTTATGTTCCTTCCGTTCGGACACGTCCGACAACAGAGACTTAAACCCATTCGACCCTCAGGAGACGCGCCCTCCCAAGACTGAGTACCAGGACTAGGTGAGGACTGCCCTTGGTTGGCCATATCACTAGGTTTGCCCTTTACCTTACATATCCGCCACTATGCCCATTGAGGCCTGGCAATTCAGAGGAGACCTGAGGGTGTGAAATGAGAGTCGGGGAAAAGAGAGAGTGAGGGGAAAGCCTTCAGCGTTCTCATTGCATTCCCTAGGTTCTGAGGTTTCGCACCTGTGCAGGAATGCTACATCACCCGTACCCCCCCCATGTGGGTTGTGCACGTGTGTATTATTGTATGTGAGTATTAAAAAAAAAAAACCCATACCAACCATGAGGGAGATACGAGGAGTGTGTGTGTGTGTGTGTGTGTGTGCCCCCCAATATACCAATAACACCAAAAAACCATAAACCCAAAAAATTCTCCCATTTATACCATTCCAGATTAAAGCTACCCCCCTCATGGCCTTCTAATCCCTTAACCCCCAGAACCACAACCATTTTTTTTTTTGTCCAATTCGTTGAAAAAAATATTCCCTCAATACGGGAAAAGACATGAGTGCCCCCTGAATAGGGTTATGAATTATCATTGGGGTAATATTTGCGCTATCTTTGCATGTTCATGGCAATGACTTGCCCTTTTTTTTTTCCCTATCCACAACCTCTCCCAGCTCCCACACTTAGGTTTATTAAGGGAGTCGGGAAAACTAAACAGTTAAATCCTGATGGACGACAATCCGAAAGTAGGGGAGAAAAGAAAGCGTGGCATCTGGATGATGAATATTGATTGGGGAAGATTTATGATGCACGAAAGTTTTGTTTTAGGTTCGGATTGGGAGGGTGCCAGATTCCAGCAGCTCATCCCTCATCACTCAAGGAGCCATGGCAGTTCTCGTGGGAAGATCCAATCCCGAAAATAATGCATGCTGAAATATGTATGGAGACAGAACGAACGAACGAACGAACGAACAATCGAACGAACGAACGAACGAACGAACGTAATTTGTTTATTGATGAAAAGGGGAAAAAAAGTCAGTGCCTTCTTTTCAATCAGCCCTCAAACAAACAAACAAATCTAAATATAAAAAAAAAAAAAAATAACGCAGAACTGCATATCAGCACGTACACAAACATGGATACATAAGAATTTAGAATGAATAATGCAATGTATATCTAGAGGAAGAGAGTGTGGAAGGATGGAGGGAGGGGAGGAAGGGAGAAGGATCAATGGAGAGAGGAGAGAGAGAGAGAGAGAGAGAGAGAGAGAGAGAGACAGAGAGAGACAGAGAGAGAGAGAGACAGACAGACAGACAGACAGACAGACAGACAGACAGACAGACAGACAGAGAGAGAGAGAGAGAGAGAGAGAGAGAGAGAGAGAGAGAGAGAGAGAGACCGTTATCCAGTCAGTCTTGTACATTTTGTGGACGTTGTTCTCGACCTTCGACCTTCTTACCCACTTGGTGTCTGTGCAAATATAGCTTGCTGTTGTCGGAAAATGTCAGAAAAGTTAGACCAGCATCACCTCTCTCTCTCTCTCTCTCTCTCTCTCTCTCTCTCTCTCTCTCTCTCTCTCACACACACACTCTCCACACACACACACACACACACACACACACACACAAACACACACACACACACACACACACACACACACACACACACACACACACACACACACACACCAATTAAAACACACTCACATCTGTGGACTCTCTAATTTTACACACCTGCATGGCCCAACCAATGAACACCCACCAACCCACACACGTCAACAGTATACACCAGGGTCCCTAAAAAATTCAAAGTGTTATCTTAGTTGACGTGTTTGATCGTTTGTGTTTGTTATAGGAAAGGCCCAGTATGAGTCTGCCCTAAATCTCTAAGAGTCTTGGCAGTGTTGGCCTTGAGATTATTCCAATGTTTGCTTGGTTGGTGATATTTCTTGCTCTTCCTTTAAGTCTGGATGTGTGCGGCCACTTCCTCTCTTGATGTTAAGATCTGAGAGATGGTCTATGGTATAGTGGCTTCGCTCATGTTTGTTTGGGTGATTCTTTAGATTTCTTATCACATCAGATGGGCCAGGCTGTAATCCAGTTCTGATCGTTGCTTTGCCTGTCAGTGTGTCTGCTCTCTCGTTTCCTTTAACCCCTGCATGTCCAGGGTAGTAATCCATATAAGTCTCTCCAGTGGAAGGTAGCGCATTACTTCAGGCCAAGCAGGGCTCATCGCTCCTCCTCCTCTCCCACCTTTTGAAGTAGGTTCATGGAGTCGGTTAGTCTTATGACTTGAGTTTTCAACTAGACTGTGGATGAAAGTCAGTGGGGTGCTTGCGTCACTGCTTCTACCTCTATTATTAGATTTGAGGCTGTTAGACTGTTTGCACCATTGTCTTTCTGGGTGGGTGCTTGGAAATTAACAGAGCTCTTCGTCAGACACACAGACACACACACACACACACACACACACACATACATCGCGCTGTCGACCTACTCGTTTTTTGAGTGAACCAGTCTTTTAGGAAGAAGAAAGGCACACACACACACACACACACAAACACACACACACACACACACACATATATATATATATATATATATATATCACACACAACACACACACACACACACACACACATATATATATATATATATAGTAGAAAGAAACTCGTGGAGAGCGTGGCAGCAGAGAGTCCTCAGAAGAGAAGCCCCCTTCAAACAAGTGTTTCGGCCCTTAACTCCTGACACTCTAGGGGGGTTGGGCCACACCCGGTTCATGACTCCGGCATCTCGGGACGAGCCATGGCTGGGATTCGAACCCATGCCCTTCTGGACATGCTCATTTTCCACTTAATGACTCGCGCACTAAACCACTGAGCCACTGGGACACCTGATATTTGTAGGAAATTTAAGCCTTATGAAGTTCACTTTTTGTTCCTCCTTGACCAGATCCAGCTTTGAACACCTCTCTGCTGCTTCTGCCATTGCTTTCAGGGCTCTGTTTTTTTTCCCTCCCTGCAACTGAGAGCTGTTTCATGAGGCTGTATGCAGACGTTCCTACAAACCCCCTAGCTCCAATTTCTGCAGTGAGGACTTTGACCTGATAGCCTTCTCTCCTCAGGCTGTTTGCCAGATCAGCATACTTTTTCAGTCTTGTAGATTTGAGCTGCCTCCATTCTGTTCTCATATGGCACCGTGAGCTCGATCA
>JADBJO010003804.1:183983-193983 GCA_016801955.1 Conus betulinus
TTCTCGGTTCAAGAAATCAATGGACAGGGGAATAAAACTTTGTTTAAAATCTGACACTTCTGCATTTAACCGATCGATATCTTCGTCCTGACTGAAGAAGGTCATACTGATTTGCAAGGACGTGGGTCTGGTCACACGTAATCTTCTTCGCTTTACAACTAACACGGCACCTATATTAATATCAGCCACTTTTTTCTGTAGTACATAAATTGCATTTTTTAGAAATGTTGTTGTATGGTGTTGCTCTTTTTATAATTTTCCATGATATGTTGTAATCTATTTTCTTATCTTTCAGCTTCCAAATATATTTGCTTAGTTCTGTTGGTTTTATATTTTTCATTTTTGAAGGACTGCTTATGGTTTGCATATCTGGTTTTTAAAACGGTTAGCCGTGATCCTTATGTATGTTTCTTTTTCATTGTCTTTTGTTACTGTAGCTTTGTACACTATGTTATTGTAGAGACATTTGTTATTCAGAGGGCACTGGTCTTTTTTGTGTGCAATTACAAGATGTCCTTTCGTCACTCTCTTTGGTTGTATTGCTTTTTGGTTTTATTGGAAGAATCAATTATATTTTAAAGGTTGGGCATACACGAGTACGATAGCTTGATGGTGTTTTATTGAATATGATATTTTAGATAGCACATGTTCTTTTATGAATGATGTTATAAGGATTCTGAAGAATTCTATTCCTACGTTAGTTTTTTTGTTCTTCTATCATATGGAGGGTTATACCATATAATCTTTCTTTTCCTGTTTTTCTTATTGCTGTTCATGTTGTTATCTGGGTTATATTGTAATTTGTAGTTGTAGACACTTTTTCAGCGTCTCTTGGTATTTGGCTGCTGCACTGTTAAATGCTTTCTCATTGCATGACAGTTTAGACAGTCTTTTGTTTTTATACCATTAGGTATGGTTTTTAGAATGGGGGGTGGATGGTTACTTTTGATGTCTACGTAGACAAGTGTGTCATTAGTTTTTTTTTTTATATGGTTTGTATGTATGATCCTTAAGGTCTAATGTTATGTCTAAATAATTTACTATTTTTTTTTTGTTGGCTTCTACTGTGATTTTTTAGGTTATGGCTTTGGAAAATTTTACAACAAAGCTCTTTTTTCTTGTTTTTCAATGATTTTTGGTTTATTGTTTAGCATGGCAAGGCCGCCATCTCTGTATAAGCCAACCTGTTTTACCAAGTATTTTCCTGTATATGAGACAACATGAAGAGTCCAACTAATTCACAGGTTTCAGCTCCATCATAAGATCCCATCGTGACATCGAATGTGGAATTTTTGCTGTGTTTTTTTTTTTTTTATCCCAGTTTCATTGTTGCTATGGAGGAGGGTTTTCTTAGTGTGGAAAATGATTTCCATCTCAGAATCTGTTATATTTGTATATTTGTTGGCGAATCTTAGAGCTTTAGTAAGTAATTCCTCATCAATAGAAGGATAGAAATCCACTATGTCAAATGTAATGAACACTGTATTTTTCTGTTTGTTCAATTCTTTAAACCATTGTATAACTTCATAACTATTTTTCCAGAGATTATATTAAGTGTTTGTATTTATGTTCTCTCTATTGCTTTTTCCAGGATTTTTTTTTACTGATTTTGTCTAATTCAGATTTTGATGGGTTTTATTAGTCTGCAAGTAGGGTTGTTATGGAAGTTAGGTTTGTGGCCTTTAAGGGTTATGAAAGCTTTCTTTATTGTTGTTGTTTCTATCCTATCACCTAAATCGATATGGTGCACAAGATTGTATACCCTGAGGATAGCACTTGGCTCGAAACAATTTTGTAGGTTTTAATTCTTCATATTAAAACCCTATTTTAAATTGTTATGTCGCTCCCTACTTGGTTGAAACACTTTTAGCATTCTGAGCGTCTTTTTAAACCCTAATTTTAACATATGTATGTATGTATATATATATATATATATATATATATATATATATATATATATATATATATATAATATATATATATATATATATATATATGAGAGAGAGAGACACAATAAACATTCATGTGTGCATGCGTGTGTGTGCGTGTGTGAGAGAGAGAGAAAGAAGAGAGAGAGAGAGGGGGTGGGGGGGGGGGGGGGTAACGGGGGTATGGTGGGGTAAAAGCTGGAGGGGGAATGTTAGGGCTGAGGTGGTGAACTTCCAATTGAAACCGACCAACATGCCGCAGCTGTTAGAGCGAGGTCGATGATCCTCCCACGGAGTTAGTGCACACGGCAACTACAAGTACCATGCACAGTGAATTACCCGACCGTGTAGGAACACTGTCTGTCCCCTTACACCTTCAGGACATTTCAAACCACGGACACGGCAATGTTGATGGATTATGAGACTCATATGCGACTTCAACTATTGATGTTGATTGATCTGCAACTTTAAATATTGATGGTTTTTTTTTTTATTCTCGTGGATGCTAATTGTATATGATTTGTCAATGCCAGAAGCCCCTCAATTTTTTTTTTTTTTTTTTAAAGAAAAGCAATATTCAACCATTTCAAAAGCATAAAAGGTGATATTATATGAATGCAAGAATCCTCATGATCAGAAAGATCATGATGTTTGGGAAAGGTAATGGGGAGGAAAGATAATAAATAAGGAAAGAACGGAGCAGAGGGGAGGAGAAACCGTTGTGGTCTCTAAACACTTTTCACTTTTCAGGTTAAGTTGAAGTAGAAAACAAACAGAATAGATTCTTAGTTTAAAAAAAAAAACAAACTATTTTTGGACAATTCTTTTTAAGATTAATGTTATTGCTTTGATGAATGGTCTGAAAAAGCAAAAATATCAGACTCCAAAGACAAGGAATAACTATTTTCTTCATAAAGGGAAAGAATTATCACGTGATCTGTTCAGCATCTGGAGGTCGATCACGCTCCCAAGTAATGACCACAAGCTATTGATAAGGTAATGGTGGGGAGATTATGTAAGTCTCGCCAGAACTGAGAGAAAAAAAAAAACAACTTAAGTTGGAAATCTTAAAGAACAGTTTATATATCAACAACAATGCAAACTTAGGATGGAATTGAATATTTAAATCACATAAATAAAGCTAGATATTTCTTAGCTGTAGATTACTTAAAAGCTTTCAGCTCAACATCAGGCAGCTGTATGTTAAATGCCTTCAAAAGCTGTTCGATCGATGACAATTTTTATACCTTGGATAGACACTCTCAACTGCAATACACTCAGTGGTATAAACCACGTTCGCTGGATATCTCAATCTTTCCCTGTCACCAATGGTATTAGACAGGGCTGCCTCTTTTCACCTGTGGCTTTCATATTGTCGTGGTTATTGGCAATCAAAACAGTAGAACAAATGGCATGGCACTTCCAAAACGCTGCCAACAAAGTCAGCGAACAAATCATTTAAAGATAAAACAGTTTGCAGATGACATGACACTATTCTTACAAAACAAACTAGACAAAATGAACGCTTCTTCAATTATCGAACAATTTTCAAAGCTTTCGGGCTTTATGCTAAATTTTAATGAAAACAAACGCAATAAAAATTGAAATTCACAACCATGAAGGAACTATAATTTTGATCTCACGGATAAAATCAAAATACTAGAATTTTTTTTTTGAAAATAGCTAAAAGTTTCCTTGTAAGTCAATTTCTATTTGAAATGCAATTTCCTTGTAAGTCAATTTCTATTTGAAAATGCAATCAGCCTGATTACCAGAAATAGACACTAAACTGAACATTTTATATATTTGTTAGGCAGAGAAAGTATTTCGAAAGATTTCGAAAAGATAACAAACGTTGAAGATTTTTTTTAACTTCTAACGGTACAGCAATGATACGTTGCCTGTCAGAGAGAGAGAGAGATAGAGAGAGAGAGAGAGAGAGAGAGAGAGAGGAGAGAGAGAAAGAGAGAGAGATAGAAAGAGAGAGAGAGAGAGAGAGAAGAGAGAGCACGAGAGAGCCAGAAAATGAGGGAGAGAGAGATATCGAGAAGCTGGGTGAGATGGATGCAGAGAGCGGAGAGAAAGGGATGTGGGGGTGGGGGGGAGTGGGGGGGGGGGGGGGGGTGTGGGGGGGGGGGGGGGGGGGGGGGAGGGGGGGGGGTGGGAGGGGGGAGGTAAATGAGGAAAGAGAAATACGAAGTGAGAGAGGATGGTTGTGAACGATTGAAAGAGACGAGTGTGGGGGAAGAGGGGGAAAGGGGAGAAGAAAGGGGGAGAAACGGGGGACATGAAGAGAGAGAGAGAGAGAGAGAGAAGAGAGACGAGAGAGAGAGAGAGATAGAGAGGAGGAGAGAGAAGACGGGGAGGGGGCTAGGAAGGGGAGGAAGGGGCATTGAAAGAAAAGCGAGAGAGAGAAAGAGAGAGAGATGAGAGGAGATAGAGATGAGAGAGGAGAAGACAGACAGACAGACAGACCGACAGACAGACCGAGAGAGCGAGAGAAAGAGAGAGAGAGAGAGAGAGGAAGAAGACGGGGAGGGGCTTAGAGAAGGGAGAACGGCCTGAAAGACAAAGCGAGAGAGAAGAGAGAGAGAGAGAGAGAGAGGAGAGAGAGACAGACAGACAGACAGCAACAGACAGTACAGACAGAGAGAGAGGGAGAGACGCAGTATAACAACTTGCATTGATCACAATTGACATAAATTCATTACAAGCAACGAGAAATCCGCATTATAACAATACCATATTAGCCTTACCACACAGAATTACCACGGAAGTCCATAATGACAAGCAAAGTTAAAAAAAAAAAAAAAAAAGTAAATAAAAAGAGAGTCTACATGATTTAAGCCATGACACGTTTTCTCCCAAGTCAATAATGTCCACCACCCCCACCCCACCCACCCCCCCACCCCCCATCCCTCCATCCCAGCAGCAACTATTCCACTAGACAAACCCTTCTTTCGGGAAAGAAAATAAAAGAATTGTCATGCCAGACATATCGATTGTGACGTCAGGTGGAATGTTACGGTGATGACTGAGCTGGAAGATTGTTTTCCTCCAGAGCTTGTTTTGGCCAACGGCCTGGAAAGACGATCTTGCACGCCTACATGCTCTCTCACGTGTACGAGACTGCTTCCTGTTTTCTGCGCACGGAGAGGGGCAGCGCGCGCGCAGGCGTTGATGCGCGCACGCAGACACACACACACGCGCGGGACGCGCACCGCGCGAGCGCGCGCATGCGCGTACACACACACACGCATACACGCACACACGGACATACACAAGAATGCATTCACGCACGCACGTACGTGCGCACGCATGCGTACACACACACACACACACACACACACACACACCACCACACACAACACACACACACACACACACACAACACACCATGCATGCACGCACGCACGCACACACACACCAAGAAACACAAACATACTTGCTCATGCACACACTCACACACACCACACACACACACACACACACACACACACACACACACACACACACATACACACACAAACGTACGCGCGCGCACACACACAGACACACACACACGCGCGCGCGCATACAGAGAGAGAGAGAGAGAGAGAGAGAGAGAGAGAGAGAGAGAGAGAGAGAGAGAGTGAATCACGTTAATTATGTCATCCTGCGAGACACCTTGACACAGTCTATTTCGTTCAACTCTATGATGTTTGCCTTTGAATGATGTTCTTTTCAGCGCTTTTGTACGCAATAACTTGAACAAAAAGTCGAATGAACAAAGAATGTCAATGATCTCTCTCTCTCTCTCTCTCTCTCTCTCTCTCTCTCTCTCTCTCTCTCTCTCATCTCTCTCTCTCTCTCTCTCTCACAGAGGGTAGGCTACAGGGTAGAGCAGATATTCATACATGTTTCTGAAAACACTGAAACAAAGAGAAAACACTGAGGACTACTAGGAGCAAGCGAGGACATGTGGAGTGGGTCAATTGCGAAAGCACGGGGGAAAAGCACGAGGTAGGGGGGGGGGGGGGGGGGGGGGTCCAGATAATTGCATACCGATAGGTCAGTCACCCTGAGGGGTATGTCAGCTTGCGAGAGACAGACTGACAAACAGACAGAAAGACAGACAAAAAGACAGACAGACAGACAGATAGAGCTTTCGCTCGTGTCTATGCTATGTACACTCCTTAAATACAGGCGTGGGACCAAGTCATATCTGACTCTAACAAATTGTGCCGACGTTTCACTCACTTTACAACAGGGGCAGACTAACTTAAAAGAAAAACTATTACTGTATGGCCGAACGAAAACAGACAAACAAATTACGAGACAAAACACGACGCGTTTCGACCCTTTTGGTCCTCTTCAGGCAAGAGAAATAACACTGAAGACAATGAAAACGAAGAAAGACCAAGCGTAAGCTCAAAGATTGCCCCCTACATTTTTACTGTTTGCATAATGCCTTTAGGTTTTCAGCAACTTTTTTTCCTCCCCATACTTTCGTTTGGTTTCATTTTCTACCCTTCACTGGCTGCTTTTGGGGGTGCTGTTGGATTCTTTTTTTGCACCCTTGGTGGTGAGAACACCACGGTATTATGGACTGTGGTTTGTCTCTATTTGACGCCAGGAGCACAGACACAAACATCCGTGTCTCCCTGATGAGTTCCGATCCAGCGGACGAAAGGCCTCGGATCATGCAATACAAATAGATCTGCCTTCAAAAGGGATTACGATGGTTCCCTTATGCAGCTAGTGAATAGTTTTCATATCTATAATATATATTTTTTTTTTTTTAATTTCATGTTCCCAGTTCTCATCTTCAACCCCCCCCCCCCCACCCCCACCCCAATCTTAAGTTCAAATCTTTGCCAAGTCATTACTATGAAGACAGTTGAGTTGTTGGCCTGCGCTTTTTTTCCCCTACTATTAGATTGTTCGTCTTTGTATTTGTCTGACTTTATTCAAGTTTAAAAGGCCGTGCCAGCCTTGAATAAAAGTTACTCTGTGTTAGGTTTTCTTATGGGAGCAAAAGTTACCGTACTTGTTTACTGCTTATTGAAGAAAGAACAGTCACTTATCTCCTCAAATTGGGTGAAAAATGGATGTTGTGTAGACCATCTTTCCTACACTTTTTTCTTTTTATATGAAATCATTTATTCAAATAAAAACCATCATTTCATTTGAAGGGCAATATTCAATCATACGAAACGCTCTGAAGGTCAGCAAACACAACACTATCGAGACTTTTTGAAACATATATGGATGGACGAATGTTGTTTGTCCGTCGAGACGACGAAGACCATTTAGTCATCCTGGAATCGGGGGTGAGTGCGTAGATAGCTGGTCAGGCCGACCTGCGCCCGGAAGGACCTATCACAATATGGACAGGGGATGGTGGCGGCAGCTGGAGATCTGTTGACATTCGTCTTCCTGAATATCCTGCGCTGCTCAGCTGCAGCAATTCTGTTGCTTTCACAGGTCTCTGCACCTTTGCGGACAGCTGATCGCCACCCGTCTCTGTCCTGGGCAGTCTGCTCCCATGTTGTGTGGCTGATGTTGAAGGCCTTCAGGGAAGATTTGAAACGTTTCTGCTGGCCTCTATGAGAGCGTTTTCCTTGTTGTAGTTCGCCAAACAGTAGTTTCTTTGGCAGCCGATGGTCTGGCATGCGAGTACATGACCTACCCAGCGAAACTGTGACTGCATCAGGATGGTGAAGATGCTAGGCAGGCCAGCACAAGTGAGGACTTCAGTGTCCGGAATCTTATCTTGCCACTTAATGACCATGAGTCTTCTGAGGCAGGTGGTGTGAAAATGGTTCAGTTTCCTGGCGTAATGCTGGTAAACCGTCCATGTTTCACAGCCATAGAGCAGTGCGGTGAGAACTATGGCCCGACACACCTTGATCTTGGTCTCTAGGGTGATGCCTCTCCTGTTCCATACGTTCTTGTGGAGTCTGCCAAAAGCGGCACTAGCTTTGGCGAGCCGGGCATCCACCTCATCATCGTCGATGACAACGTTTCTGGACTAGGTAGGTGAACTTATCCACCGCTTTCAGTTGCTGTCTAGTGATGGTGATGACTGGATAGACAAATACATCTCTATGGAACACAACATCATGCTCCGGCCAGCACTGGGATATTTCACCTTGCTGTGTGCATGTGAGACATGGACCCTCCCAGATCATCTGGAATAAAGACTCCATACCACGGACATGAGGTATTGTCACAATGTACTGGATATTAGACATGCTGATCATGTCACAGGCATGGACTGTGCATTTGATTTTATTTTGTCGCTTGGGATGTGTGTGTGTGTGTGTGTGTGTGTGTGTGTGTGTGTGTGTGTGTGTGTGTGTGTGTGTGTGTGCGTGCATGTATGTATGTGGCAGGTAGGCGTGGTGACAACCCAGCATGACGTCAATACTGGAAGACCCGGAACTGCCTCTGATGGGGTCCAAGAAGCGGCACCCCGTCTACCACACACCACCCCCAACACCACCCCACCTCAAACCACCCCGCTCTCTTCCCCCACCACCACCACCGCCACCGACGTGGACCGCAACATCACCAGCAGCAAGCGCTCCGTCACGGTGGGCACGCGCCTGGCGCGCCGCAAGGAACTGTTCGTCAAACGGCGGAGCTCTCTGCGACCTCTCCGTGGCCCCTGGCTGTCTTCGGCATCCTGGTGATGATGCTGGAGACGGAGCTGTCGGCGCACCAGATCATCACCCGCTCCCAGCCCTTGTCGCTGGGGCTGAAGCTGCTGGTGACGGTCAGCACGGCGGGCTGCCTGGCGGCCATTGGCCTGTACCACGTGATGGACATCCAGTTCTTCACCATCAACAACTCCATGGAGGACTGGCGCCTGGCCATCACGGGTCGCAGGCTGGCCACGGTCTGCGTGGAGTTCCTCGTCTGCCTCGTGCACCCGGTGCCAGGCGAGTTCTGGATCTCCTGGACCACCACGGACTCGGACGGGCACCTGTCGGCTCAGCCCGTGCCCATTCCGCTGGACGTGGTGCTGTCGCTGCCCATGTTTCTGCGCCTGTACCTGGTGCTGCGCTGCATCATGCTGCACTCCAGGCTCTACCAGGACGCCAGCTCGCAGAGTTTAGGCGCCCTCAACCGCATCCACTTCAACTTCACCTTCCTGTTCAAGTCCATGATGGCGCTGTACCCGGACTACGCGCTCAGCATCCTCATGCTGTCTTTCTTCGTCATCGCCTCGTGGACGTTGAGGCTCTGTGTGAGATGTACAACGACGCGGTGCACGCCCGGGTCCACGGAAACTTCCTCAATTCCATGTGGGTGGTGGCCATCACCTTCCTGACGGTAGGGTACGGAGACATCGTGCCCAACTCCCTCCTCTGCGGGCGGGGGGTGGCAGTGGCCAGCGGTATGATGGGCGCGGGGTGCACGGCTCTGGTGGTGGCGGTCCTGGCCAGGAAGCTGGAGCTGTCCAGCGCCGAGAAGTACGTGCACGACTTCGTGCTGGAGATCGACATGGACAAGAGGCTGAAGAACCAGGCCGCCAACGTGGTGAAGCTGGGCTGGCGCCTGTACCGCCTGAACCGGAAGTTGGACAGCAAAGGGGAGGTCCTGACCAAGAACGAGGCTCGGCAGCTGCTGAAGCTGCAATCTGGTCTGCTGCGCGCCATCTACGTCATCCGGGAGATCAAAGCGGCGCAGCGCCGCCTTGGGGACAACGCCCTGTCCATGCTGGACGTGTACAAGGCCCAGTTGGACGCCGGCTCCCAGCTGCAGGCCGTTAGGGTGAGGCAGCAGGACCTAGACGACAAGGTCAGCCGGATGGAGGAGAAGCTGCAGCTGGTCTATGAGCAGCTGTGTGTCATGGCCAGACAGGGGGACAGCCGTGACTGAACTTGCTGACGTGACTTCAACACATTGCTCCAAAGCCGAACAGGATTTACCAAGACTGGGAGAGTTTCGTGGCTAGAGTAGCTTCCCCCATGTCGAAGAACATGGTGACGTCGACGCCGACATTGAAGATCAGTTCTTCCCCTCTTCACTTCCCCTCCTCTTTTCCTCCATGGTGAACCGTGCTACGATGTGAAATGCAGACC
>JADBJO010003804.1:198983-208983 GCA_016801955.1 Conus betulinus
AAAAAAGGAGAGAAGGGAGGAAAAGGGGGGAAGAGGAGAGAAAAGAGAGAAAAATGAGCAAGAAAAAGGAGAGGGAGGGGAAAGGGAAAGAAGAAAGAAGCAAAAGGAAAAAGGAAGAGAAAAAGGAGAAAAGGAGAAGAAAAAAAGGGGGAAGAAGAAGAAAGGGGAGGAAGGAAAAAAGGGAAAGGAGCGGGGGAAAGGAGAAGGGGGAAGGAAAGGAGAAAGGGAATGGAAGGAGCAGAAGAAGAAAAAAGAAAGAGAAAAAAAAAGGAGGAAAGAAAGAAGAATGAGAAAAAAAGAGGATAAAAAAAAGGAAGGGAGAAGAAGAAGAAGAGGGAAGAAGGAGGGAGGAAAAGGGAAGAGGAGGGAGGAAGGGAGAAAGGAGGAGGAGAGGAGGAGAGGGAAAGAAAGAGAGGAGAAGAGGGGGAGGAGGGAGGAGGAGGGAAGGAGGAATAGAAGAAGAAGAGGAGGAAAAAAAAGTGGACGAGAAAGAAAAAGAGAAAGAGGAGGAAAAAGGGGAGGGGAAAGAAGGGAGGAGGGGGGGGAGGGGAGAGGGGGAAAAAAGAAGGGGAAGGAAGGGGAGGGAGAAAAGAGGGAAAGGGAGGAAAGAAGGGGAAAAAAGGGGGAAAAAAGGGGAAAAGAGGGGAAAAAGGGGGGAAAAAAAAGAGGAGGGAAAAGAGGAGGGGAAAAGAGGGGGAAAAGGGAAGGGGGAAGGAAAGGGAGGAGGGGAGGAGGAAAGGGAAAAAAAGGGGAAGGAGAGGGGAAAAAAAGAAGAGGAAAGAAGAGAAAAGAAAAAAAAAAAAAAAAAGGGGGGGGAAAGAGAGGGGGGAAAGGGGGAGAAGGAAAAAAAAAAGGGAAAAGAAAAGGGGAAAAGGGAAAAAGGGGGAAAAGGGAGGGAGGGGGAGGAGGGGGGGAGGGAAGAAAAGGAGAGAAAAAAGAAGAAAAAAAGGAAAAAAAAAAAAGAAAAAAAGGGGAAAGGAAGAGAAAAGGGGAGGGAGAAAGGAAAAAAGGAAAAAAAAGGGAGGAAGGGGGAAAAAGGGGAAAAAAAAAGGAGGAGGGAAGAGAAGGGAAAAGGGGGGAAAGGGGGGAAGGGGGGGAAGGAGGGGGGGGAAAAAAAAAGGGGGGAGGAAAAGGGAGGAAGAGAAAGGAAGGGGGGGAAAGGGGGAAAAAAAAAGAGGGGAGGGAGGGGAGAAAAAAGGGGGGGAGGGGGAAGAAAAAGGGGGAGGAGAAAAAGGAAAAAAAAAAAAAAAAAGGGAGGGAAAAGGAGGGGGAAGGAGGGGAAGGGGGGGGGAAAAGGGAAAAAAAAAAAAGGGAGAAAAGAGGGAAAAAAAAAAAAAGAAGAGGAAAAAAAAGAGAGGGGGGGGGAGGGGGAGAGGGGGGGGGAAGGGGGGGAAAAGGGGGGAAAAAAAAAAAAAGAAAAAGGGGGGAAAGAAGGAGGGGGGAAAAAAGGAAAGGGGGGGGAAAAGGAAAAGGAAAAGGGAGGAAAAAAAAGAAAGGAAAAAGAAAAAAAAAAAAAAAAAAGAGAAAAAGGAGGGGGGAGGAAGGAGAAAAAAGAAGGGGGAGAGGGAGGGAAAAGGGGGAAAGGAAAGGGGAAAGGGAAGGGAAAAAAAAGAAAGAAAAAGGGGGGGGGGGGGGGGAAGAAGAGGGGGGGGGAGAAAGAAAAGGAAAAAAAAGGGGGGGGAAAAAAAAGGGGGGAAGGGAAGGGAGAAGGAAAGAGGAGAGGAAGGGGGGGGGGGGGAAAGGAGGGAAAAGAAGAGAGAAAAAAAAGGAGGGGGGGGGGAGGAGAAAAGAAGAAAGGAAAAGGGAGGGGAGGGGGAAAAAAAAAAAAAAAGGGAAAGGGGGGAAAAAGGAGAAAAAAAAGGAAGGAAAAAAGGGGGGGGGGGAAAGGGGGGGGGGGGAGGAGAAGAGAGGGGGAGGGGGGGGGGGGGAAAAGAAAGAAAAGGGGGAAGGGGGAAAAAAAGGGGGGGGGAAAAAAAGGGGGGGGGAAAGGGGGGGGGAAAAGAAGGGGGGGAGGGAAGGGGGGAAGGGGGGAAAGGGAGAAAGAGAAAGGAAAGGGGGAAAAAGGGGAGGAGGAAAGGGGGGGGGGGAAAGGGGGGAAAAGGGGGAAAAGAAAAAAAAAAAAAAAAGGGGAAGGAGGAAGGGGGGGAGGGGGGGAAAAGGGGGGAAAGAAAAAAAAAAAAAAAAAGGGGGGGGGAAAAGGGGGAAAAGGGGGGGGGGGAAGGGGGGGGAAGGGGGGGGAAAAAAAGGGGAAAAGAAAAAAAAAAAAGGAGGGGAAAAAAGGGGGGGGAAGGAAGGGAAAAGGGAAAAAAAAAAAAGGAAAGGAAGGGGGGGGAAGGGGGGGGAAAAGGAAGGGGGAAAAGGGAAAAAAAAAAAAAAAAGGGAAAAAAGAAGAGAAAAAGGGGAAAAAGAGAAAGAAAAAAAAAAAAAAAAAAAAGGAAAGAAAAGGGGGGGGGGGGGGAAAGAGGGGGGGGGGGGGAAGAAAAAAGGAGAAAAAAAAAGGGAGGGGGAAAGAAAAAAAGGGAGAAAAAAAAAGGGGAAGGGAGGGGGGAGAGGAGAAGGGAAAGGGGAAAAGGAAAAAGAAAAAGGGGAGGGAGGAAAAGGGGGAAAAGGGGGGGGAAGAAAAAGAAAAAAAGGGGAAAAGGAAAAAAAAAAGGGAGGGAAAAAAAGGGGGAGGGGGGGGGGGGGGGGGGGAAGGAGGGAAGAAAAAAAAAAGGGGGAAGAAGGAAAAAAGGGGAAAAGGGAGAAAAAGGGGGGGGGGGGGGGGAAAGGGGGGGGGGAAAAAAAAGGAGGGAAAAGAAAGGAAGGAGGAAAAAAAAAAGAAGGGAAAGGGGGGGGGGGGAAAGGGGGGGGGGGAAAAGGGAGGAAAAAGGGGGGGAGAAGGAGGGAAGGGGGGGGGGGAAGAAAAAAGAAAAGGGGAAAAGGGAAAGAGGGGGGAAGGAAGGAAAAGGAAAGAAAAAAGGGGGGGGGAAGGGAAAAGAAAAAAAAGGGGGGGGGGAAAGAAAAAAGGAAGGGGAAGGGGGGGGGGGGGAAAAGGGGGGAAAAGGAGGGGGGGGAGGGAAAAAAAGGGAAAAGAGGGGAAGGAAAGGGGGGGGAGGAGGAGGAAAGGGAAGGGGGGGAGAGGGGAGAGGAAAAAAGGGAGAAGAAAGGAAGGGGGGAAAGGGGGAAAAAAAGGGAGAGGGGGGGAAAAGGAAAGAAAAAGGGGAAAAGAAAGGAGGGGGGAAGGGGGGGGGGGAAAAGGAAGGAAAAAGGGGGGGAGGGGGAAAAAAAGGGGGGGGAAAAGGGGGGGGGAGGGGAAGGGGGGGGAAAAAAAAAAGGGGGGAGAAAAGGGAAAAGGAAAGGGGGGGGGGGGAAGGGGGGGGGAGAGAGGAAAAAGAAAAAAGAAGAAGGGGGGGAGAAAGGAGGGAAGAAAAAAAGGGGGGGGGAAAAAAGAAAAGAAAAAAGAGAAAAAAAGGGGGGGGAAAAGAAAAAGGGGAAAAGGGGGGGGGGGAGGGGGGAAGGGGGGGGGGGGGGGAAAGGGAAAGGGGGAAGGAAGGGGAAGGAAAGGGGAAAAAAGAGAAGAGGAGAAAAAAAAAGGAAAGAGGGGGGGGGAAGGAAAAGGGGGGGGAAGGGGGGGAAAAGAAGAGGGGGGGGGGGGGAAAAAAAAAAAAAGGGGAGAAGAAAAGAAAAAAAGGGGGGAAAAGGAAGAAAAGGGGAAAAAAAAAAAAAGGAAGGGGAAGGGGAAGGGAAGGAAAAAGGGAAAAAAAAAGGGGGGGGGGGGGGGGGAGAGGAAAAGAGAAAAAAGGGAAAAAAGGAGGAAAAAGAAGAAAAAAAAAAAAAAAAAAGGAAAGGGGAGGGGAAAAAGGGGGGGGAAAAGAGGAAAGAAAGAAAAGGGGGGGGAAAAAAGGAGGAGGGGGGAAAAAAGGGGAAAAGGGGGGGGAAGGAGGAAGAAAAAGGAGAAAAAAAAAGGGGGAAGAAAAGGGGGGAGGAGGGGGGGAGGGAGGGAAAAAAAAAGGAAAAAGGGGGAGGAGAGAGGAAAAAGGGGGAAAGGGGGGAAGGGGAGGGAAGAAAAAGGGGGGGAAAAAAAGAAAAAAAGGGGAAAAGGGGGGGGGAAGGGGAGGGGGAGGGGAGAAAAGGAAAAGAGAAAAAAAAGGGAGGGGGGGGGGGGAAAAGGGGAGGAAAAAAAAGAGGAAGGGGGGGAGGGGGGGAAAAAAAGGGGGGGGGGGGGGGAAAAGAGGGGAAGGGAGAGGGGGGGAAAAAGGGGGGGAAAAAAGAAGAAAAAGAAGGAAAAAGGGGGGGGGGAGGGAAAGGGAAAGGGGGGGGGAAAAAAGGGGGGGAAAGAGGAGAGAAAAAAGGGGAAAAGAAAGAAAAAAAAGAGGGGGGGGAAAGAGGGGGGAAAAGGGGAGAAAAAGAAGGAGGGGGGGGGGAAAAAGGAAAAAGAAAAAAAAAAGGGGGGGGGAAAGGGGGAGAGAAAAAAGGAGGGGAGAAAAAGGGGAGGAAAAGGGGAAAAAAAGAGGGGGAAAAGGGGGAAAAAGGAGGAGGGGGGGGAAGAGAGGAAAAGGGGGGGGGGGGAAGGGGGAGAAAAGGGGAAAAAGAGGAGGGGGGGGGGAAAAAGAAAAAAGGGAGGGGGGAAAAGGAAAAAAAGGAAAAGGGAAGGGGAAAGAGGAAAAGGGGGGAGAAAAAAAAAAAAAAGGGGGAAGGGGGGGGGGGGAAAAGGAAAAAAAGAAGAAAAGAAAAGGAAGAAAAGAGGGGGGGGAAAAAAAAGAAAGGAAGGGAAAAGAGGGAAGAGGGGGGAAAAGGGGAAGGGGGGAGGGAAAAAAAAAAAAAAAAGGGAGGGGGGAAAAAAAGGGGAAAAAGAAAAAAAAAAAGGGGGGGGGGGGGGAAAGAAGAGAAAAAAAAAGGGGGGGAAAAAAAGGAAAAGGGAAAAAAAAAAAAAGGGGCGGGGAAGGAAGGAAAGGGGGGGGGGGAGAGGGAAGAAAAGGGAAAAGGAGGGAGAAAAAAGGGGGGAAGAAAGAAAAAAAGGAGGGAAAAAAAAGGGGGAAAAGGGGGAAAAAAAAGAAAAGGGAAGGAAAAGGAAAAAGGGAAGGAGGGGAAAGGGGAGAAAGGGGGAAAAAAGAAGGAAAAAAGGGGGGGGGGAAAAAAAAAAAGGGGGAAAAAAGGAAAAGGGAAAAAGGAAGGAAAAAGGAGGGAAAAGGAAAGAAAAGAAAAAAGGGGGAGAAAAGAAAAGAGGAGGAAAAAGGGGGGGAGGAAAAGAGAAAAAAAAAGAGAAGAAAAAAAGAAAAGGGGGGAAAAAAAAGGAGAAGGAGGGAAAAAAGAGGAAGAGGGGAGGGGGAAAAAAAAAGAAAAAAAAGGAAAAAAAAGGAAAAGGGAAAAGGGGAGGAGAAAAGGGAGGAAAAAAGGGGAAGAAAAAGGAGGGGGGGGAGAGAAGGGGGGAGAAAAGGGGAGGGGAAAAAAGGAAAAAAAAGGGGAAAAGGGAGAGAGAAAGAGGGGAGGAAAAAAAAAAAAAAAAAAGAGAAAAGGAGAAAAAAAGAAGGAGGGAAAAGAAAAGAGAAAGGAGGAAGGGGGGAAGGGAGAAAAAAAAAAAGGAGGAAAAAGGAAAAGGAAAGGGAAAGGGGAAAAAAAAAAAAGAGAGGAAAAGGAGGGGGGGGAAAGGGGGGGAAAGAAGAAAAGGGAGGAGGGAGGGAGGAAAAAAGGAGGGAGAAAAGGAGGGAAAAAGAGGAGGAAAAAGGAGGAGAAAGAAAAGGAAAAGGGGAAAGGGGGGGGGAAGGAGGAAGGGAAAGAAAAAAGAGGGGAAAGAAAAAGAAAAAAGGAAGGGAAAAAAGGGGGAAAAAAAAAGGGAGGAAAAGGGAAAGGGAAAGAGAGAGAAAGGAAAGGGGAAAAAAAGGAAAAAAGGGGAAGGAAAGAAGAGGAGAGAGAAAAAAAGGGGGGAGGGGGAAAAGGAAGGGGGAAGAAAGAAGGGGGGAGTGAGGAGACAAGATGAAGGGAAAAAGAGGAGGGAAAGGAGGGGAAGGAGGGAGGAGGAAGGAGGGGGGAGAGGAGGAGGAGGGGAAGAAGGGGAGAAAAAAAAAGAAGGAGGAAGAAAAGAGGAGGAGGAGGAGGAGGAGGAAGAGGAGGAGGGAGGGAGGAGAGGGGGGGGAGGAGGAGGGAAAAAAGAGGAGGAGAAGGAGGAGGAGGAAGAGGGGGAGGAGGAGGAGGAGGAGGAGGGGAAGATAATGAGGAGGATGAGAAAGAGAAGGAGAAAAGGGATGTTTGCCTCAGCCGGCTTTTATTCAGAGTTGAGTTTGCTTTAGGCTCAATCGTTTCTTCAGAGTTGAGTTTGCTTTAGGCTCAGTCGTTATATCCAGAGTTGAGTGTGCTTTAGGCTCAATCGTTTCTTCAGAGTTGCGTTTGCTTTAGGCTCAATCGTTTCTTCAGAGTTGAGTTTGCTTTAGGCGTTTCTTTAGGCTTTAGGCTCAATCGTTTCTTCAGAGTTGCGTTTGCTTTAGGCTCAATCGTTTCTTCAGAGTTGAGTTTGCTTTAGGCTCAATCGTTTATCCAGAGTTGAGTTTGCTTTAGGCTCAATCGTTTATCCAGATATTGAGTTTGCTTTAGGCTCAATCATTTATCCAGATATTGAGTTTGCTTTAGGCTCAATCGTTTATCCAGATATTGAGTTTGCTTTAGGCTCAGTCGGGAAGACCTGAAACACACTGTCGAGTTTCATCCACTTAGTGAATGTCTCTGAGAGTGTTGCTCAAATCCATGACCAACACTATTTGTCGATCATTATCGACGCCCGGATTTGTTAAGAAAAAAAAAAGTATAGAACAGCTTGATCATGCAGTCTCAGACCAGAATGGAAATCTGCAGCATGATTTTCATCTCTTAGTTCCACCGATCAGCATGAAACGTACTGTCTGAAATCCTATAGTCCTTCATATCCTCCTCTCGTGATCACCTCAGTGTCGATTTACCCTCCACGCCTGTGCTCTTGATGAGTTCGTGATGAGACCTCCGGTATCCGCGTGTTGACGAGGACTGTCGTTGGATGGGAGCTTGACGCGCTGTGTAAAGAAAGTTCGCTGCTCTGGCTTCGCTGCTAAGCAGTTATTGTTGTCAGTAGCAGGCTTAGTCGGTGGTGTCCTGAGCATGCTGGACCCAAAAAAGGCACTAATAAAACACCACCCAAGTAGCTCGACCGCAGTGCAGTCTGTCCGCTGGTGAGTTGCCTTTTGACGATTTGTCATTGACACCTCCCTGGGGAACGCAGATGCCGTGGATGCGAAGTTGCAAGCCAGCGTGTGCCTGTGGATGGGCAGCTGCGTGGGGTAAATGCCATGGAAGTGGCATGGAAAGGAAGAAGAAAGAAGAAGAGAGAGAAGAAGAAGAGGAGGAGGAGGAGGAGGAGGAGGAGGAGGAGGTGGAGAAGAAGAAGAAGAGGAAGAAGAAAGGAGGAGGAGGAGGAGGAGGAGGAGGAGGAGGAGAAGAAGAGAGAAGAAGAAGAAGAAGAAGAAGAAAGAAGAAGAAGAAACAAAGGGAAGAACAGAGGAAGACGGAACACAGCCAGCCAGAGAGAAACAAAATAAAACAAGAAGAATCGTATTCTCATGTCTGTCAGCCTGTAGTTCACAAGAGGAAAGAAGAAGATGTATTTATATCGAAAGGTGGCTTTTTTGCTGTGTGTGTGTGTGTGTGTGTGTGTGTGTGTGTGTGTGTGTGTGTGTGTGTGTGTGTGTGTGTGTGTGTGTGTGTGTGCATGTGTGTGTGTGTGTGTGTGTGTGTGTGTGTGTGTGTGTGTGTGTGTGTGTGTGTGTGGGTGTGTGTGTGTGTGTGTGTGGTGGTGTGTGTGTGTGTGTGTGTGTGTGGTGTGTGTGTGTGTGTGTGTGTGTGTGTGTGTGTGTGTGTGTGTGTGGTGTGTGAGAGAGAGAGGAGAGAGCGAGGACGAGAGAGAGAGAGAGAGAGAGAGAGAGAGAGAGAGAGAGAGAGAGAGAGAGGGTTTGTGTGGCGTGTGCGTACCTGTGAGCATGTGTTGCGTGCGTATGCCCGTGTGTAGTTGTGTATGCACTTGCAGATGTACATTTCATCAACAGCATCGCTACTCGAATAATGATCATCGGCAGCAGCAGCATTATAAATCTTCCTCTCCATTATTTTTTACTGCTTTTTATAACAGTGGCAGGAACAAAAATAATAGCGATGATAGTGATGGCAATTTTGTCATCCCTATAGTTGTTCTTCTTCTTCCTCTTCATCTTTTTCTTCTTTTTTTCCCCACTATCATTGTATTGTTATTTATCAATTATCACTATTTCTACACTTCCCCAGGCAAAAAATGACATGAAAGTATTTTTTTCGATCGTTGCTGTTGCCGTCATCATCGCCACTGTCGTCGTCATTGTCATCATCGATGATTAAACGATCAAACACATATTTGGAGCGACGGTGCATCTCACACACCAAACCGTGATAGAAATTTACACAAAATGCAAATGAGAGTCCCCCTGAGAGTGCACAAGGTTTATTTTGCAAATTCGTGGACAAAACTTTGGTAAAGAAGAACTTCTGTGTGGCTTGACCGTACTCTAGCAGCAGGAAAGTGTAACACACACATTTGCATGAAGTTTCAGACACACATGACGAGAGAAAACTATTACATTTTACTGCATTTTGAAAATGTCCTATTGTAATTTTACACTTTTTTTTTTTTTTAGTCTATTCTGTTTATTCCCCATGGGACATTGCTTTTTGTCGCACTTTGTGTAGACCTTTGTGTGCTGTTTTTTCATTCGAAGCGCATTTTTAACCTACTTTTTTTCATCTTTAATCTAGGGCACACACTTCCCTCTGAAAAGGTTTTATCTTGTCTTTTTGTCTTGTTTTCCATCTAGGATTCATGAGGGTTTTTTTTCTGTTCTGTTATTGTATGTCGGGTTTTTGTTTGTTTGTTTGTTTGTTTGTTTTTATATATAGTTGTTGTTCTTATTAGTTTCTTTAATGCGTTGGTCTGTGTTTCTCGTCTTCGAGCCGAAGAGCAGGACAGACTTCACACTGCTACTGAACATTCGAAGTTCGTTGATGTGGACAGGGCAGCTGATTTCCACACAGACTTCAAGAGGTTAAAGGCCCGTCTTGTTTTTCCATTTCTGGCCTGGATGTCCTCATCTGTTTCCTAGTTCTTGACACGATACTTCTAAGATATGTGAAACTATTTGCTTCCTTCAGAGCGCTGCTTCCAATGGTTATCGTTCCTTCTGCTCCTCGTTCATCTGCCTGATCTCCCTTTTGTCTGCGTCAGCAATAACTCCGTCTTAGCAGTTTCTTGGTCTATGCTGCTTCGGACTGCATGTTTTGTAACTTCTTGAACATGGGGCATAGGTCGTAGACAAAGTCGTGGCCCTGAGACGCTGTATGGGACAGCGTTTTCTGTCTCATGAATGATTCAATTCACAACCATCACAGCATTTTCTGTCTCATGCCTGATCCAATTCACTACCATCAGAGGAAATCAGTAATGACAGCATGTAGCCTTGTCTCACACCAGCCTTCACCCTAAAAGGGCCCAAAGTTTCCCATTGAGAACTATTTTGCATGGTGGTGGGTTGTTGTTATACTGATGAATGAGGAGGTTATGACGGTTACTGGAATTGTGTAATATAAAAAGCAGTCCCAGGTCACACCAAAGTCATGTATAGCGCTGATTGTCGTTTCAAACCCTGCTAAATTGTGATGCAGAATGTTGCAGCATGGTTTGTGCGCGACTTCTCTTTCACCGATCCTGACTGTCATAGATGCAGTTTCTTCTCTCTAGGTCATCTTTCAGCTTTCAAGGGTGATCCGAATTTACAGTTAGTTTGGTATGAAAAGGGCCATAATAAAAAACGCCTCTCTCTCTTTCCTCCCCCCACCCACTCTCTCTCTCTCTCTCTCTCTCTCTCTCTCTCTCTCTCTCTCTCTCTCTCTCTCTCTCTCTCTCTCTCTCATGCCTCCTTTCTTTAGAAATTCATAAGATATCCTGTCTTCCTTTGTTTCTGGCTCTCGCACTTCA
>JADBJO010003804.1:216483-223983 GCA_016801955.1 Conus betulinus
CTCTCACACTCTTGCTCCAGTCTGTCGGCCTTACCTTCGGTGTAAACAGTAACAGAACAGTCAGCCGTCAAAACTCGGCGCCTGTCTTCCCTTTCTTTATCTGATCGTGTAGCAACTGATCGCGGCAGGTGAATGATTCCTCCTTCCTTCCCTCTCCTTCAGAGAAGCCACCATCCTCTCCCTCCCTTTCCTTCCCTACTTGCTGCGGTCACGGGAAAGACGGCAAGATGTCTGTGTCTACACGTGTATCACAGGTGCGGGCAACGTAGCTTTACTCATAAGCATAAAGGCTGAATGTATCGCCAACTTCTGAAAAACTGTCTTCATCAAATCTACTACACATCATCCCACCCTGCAGGTGGTAAGAGGTGATTGTCCCATTCCAGATCAATTCCCCTGATTATTAACACTACCCCCACCCCCACCCACCTCATTTCGATAGTGATATTGGCTGTCATGCTTCTCCGACAACCTGTCAATCACACAGGTATGAGAGACAAGATGTGTAGAAAGAAACTCGTAGAGAGCGTGGCAGCAGAGAGTCCTCAGAAGAGAAGCCCCCTTCAAGCAAGTGTTTCGGCCCTTATCTTCTGACACTCTGGGGGGGGGGGGGGGGGGGGGGGGGGGGCGGGGGGGGGGGGGGGGGGGGGGCACACCCGGTTCATGACTCCGGATGTCCTCTGCTGCCCCTTTTTTTTCCCATCTTGGGACGAGCCATGGCTGGGATTCGAACCCATGCCCCATACTATGAGAGACAAGATGTGCAGCTTAGCAGACACAAAGGAGAAACCAAGTCTCCCCACTTCACTGCTCCACCACAGGCTGGGAGACTGATCACCAGCAGCGAACCTGCTCTAACACTGGTCAGTGCCAGATATGGGAAGGTTCATCCTCCTGCTCTGAGATCCTGTGTCAGGTTTCACTGATCAGCCCAGAGGAACTGTAAGTTGAGGCTAAGTTTTTCAGTCTTTAGACCATGCGTTGCTTGTATGTATGCCACGTGTTTTAACAGCATGCTTTATGCCAGGAATCAATACTATCTGTTAAGTTAATCACTGAATGCAGTCTTCTGAGAGGATGATAGCATGCCTGTATTGAGTGAAAATTGCTAAGGTGATTTATAAATACTGTTACTTGTCTTAATGCTTTTTAGCAGTTGACTCCAATCACCGTATGCTCTTTGGCTAAGTGTATTCCAAGTTACTTCCATTGAGTGTATAACTGAAATTGAAGAGTTGTTTGCCTTCACTTGTTTTGCATTTTAGTACTGTCTCATACCGCTTATTTAAATCCACTCAAAACCTGAGTGAAAAATTAAAGCAGATACTGATGATTATGGCGGTTATATTTATGCTAGACTAATCCTTTACCGCTGAGATCTTGCACGTTTACTGAAAGCCAGAGGGCAAGAGTGAGGACTCGCCAATCCAGACTCTCAGCTACTGAACTACAGACCAGGTTCTGTCTTTTGATCAAATCCTGGGGTCCTATGCTTCCTGGTCTTCCAGCATTTGACTAACATTCCAGACTGCTACGTAGCCAAGCCCACCAGACAGATCAGCCTGCCTAAAGCAAGGTAGACCAGTCATTAGCAACAACCAGAGAAAGATTTACCGTCTTCTTCAACACCAGATAAGTTCGGATATACTAATGGACTACAACTCAAGTAATAAGAACATCCCCTCTCTTTATGGTGAGATAACGTGGGGAAAGAGTCAGCACAAAGAAAGACTGATTTGAATGAAGTTCCTTTGACGTGTGTATTTTGCAGTTATAAACACAAGAAAAGTTGGTGTGTGACATTACACAACACTTGTGTTATTTGTTATTCATACAGGATTCGGTGAGTGTCAGCCGTTATTTGTTGTTCGTACATGATTCGGTAAGTGTCAGCCATTATTTGTTGTTCAAACAGGATTCGGTGAGTGTCAGCCGTTATTTGTTGTTCGTACATGATTCGGTAAGTGTCAGCCGTTATTTGTTGTTCAAACAGGATTCGGTGGGTGTCAGCCATTATTTGTTGTTTCAAACAGGATTCGGTGAGTGTCAGCCATTATTTGTTGGTCAAACAGGATTCGGTGTGTGTCAGCCATTATATTTGTGTTTCAACAGGATTTTGGTGAGTGCCAGCCATTATTTGTTGTCCAAACAGGATTCGGTGTGTGTCAGACATTATTTGTTGTTCGTACATGATTCGGTGAGTGTCAGCCATTATTTGTTGTTCAAACAGGATTCGGTGAGTGTCAGCCGTTATTTGTTGTTCAAACAGGATTCGGTGAGTGTCAGCCGTTATTTGTTGTTCGTACATGATTCGGTGAGTGTCAGACATTATTTGTTGTTCGTACATGATTCGGTGAGTGTCAGCCATTATTTGTTGTTTCAAACAGGATTCGGTGAGTGTCAGCCATTATTTGTTGTTCAAACAGGATTCGGTGAGTGTCAGCCGTTATTTGTTGTTCATACATGATTCGTTGAGTGTCAGACATTATTTGTTGTTCAAACAGGATTCGGTGAGTGTCAGCCGCGTGGAGCCGACGCATTTTTCCTGCGCTGTCATAGCACGCTGAATGTGAGCTGTGTTCTGTGACAGCTTTGTCCCCTGCAGTGCAGTATGTGAGCTGTGTTCTGTGACAGCTTTGTCCCTTGCAGTGCAGTATGTGAGCTGTGTTCTCTGTGACAGCTTTGTCCCTTGCAGTGCAGTATGTGAGCTGTGTTCTGTGACAGCTTTGTCCCCTGCAGTGCAGTATGTGAGCTGTGTTCTGTGACAGCTTTGTCCCTCTACAGTGCAGCATGTGAGCTGTGTTCTGTGACAGCTTTGTCCCCTGCCATACAGTATGTGAGCTGTGTTCTGTGACAGCTTTGTCCCTTGCAGTGCAGTATGTGAGCTGTGTTCTGTGACAGCTTTGTCCTCTACACAGTGCAGCATGTGTGAGCTGTGTTCTGTGACAGCTTTGTCCCCTGCCATACAGTATGTGAGCTGTGTTCTGTGACAGCTTTGTTCCCTGTCGTAGGGTATTTGTCTAAACGAACTGTTGCTATTTCTGAATCTTTTTTCGTTCAGTTTATCGACACTTCGTCCTTTAGTCTTTTTTTTTGTTGTTTGTTGTTTTTTTTCTTCTTCTTTTGCATGGAGGTGTGCTATCGTCTTTGCTAAAATGGCCGCGAGCGTTCACCCTGTTTTCTGAAGGCAAGAGATGTTCCTGACACTGACAGTAACCGCCCTGCCACTGTTCTTGAGGTCTAATGGCAGCAGCCAAACGCCCCGCCGGCCAAGGATCAGTGGTTGCTGCGCAACAGATCGGTGGACTGTGGAGGATCTCCCCGGCCACCGGAGAGGCAAGATCGCACCTTTTAACCCAGGGTCTATGCCTCAGAGGTACAGTGTCACAAGTGATGAATGCCAACATGTTCATTCTGAGGGGCCAGACTGGGGAAGAAAGGCCTGCAACCAAGGTATTCATTGACCGCATACCTATATCTGTTGCTGACAGTGACACTGAATACTCCCTATTAAAGGCGGGATGTGAACTTCGTTCGTCATTAAAATGAAAAGAGCGTGGGACAGTGTCAATAAGTTAACACGTTTCCTCACTGGATTTAGATTTATTTTCATAACAGTTCCATTTGTTCCCCTCGAAAAAAAAAAAAAAACACACACTCAAGGTCTCTTTTTTTCACTGCAGAAATATGCCATGCAAACAGAAACTTGCGAAAAGACCAGTCGTATGTTCCAACTGTTTAGAGGAAAACCACCATGCCTCTATGTGTAAAGGACGTTGATAACAGCTATTTAAAAAAAAAAAAAAACCAATGAATTTGTACAAAGAATGAATAACCTTTTGGATAAACAGCTTAAAAATAACTGTGATGATAACTTATTCAATATTAGTAAATGGGAAATGTGTAAAACTGAAGTACGAAATTGAGCAGCGAATTTGGAAAAGAATTATCTTGCCAAAAGAAAAACAGTTCTCTTAGAAGAAAAAAAAGAAACACCGAAGGTGCTGGGGAGGACCCAGAGAGAAGCACTGTCTTCTCCTGCCTTTAGAGCAGTCCTGTACCACCCTCGGAGGCCTGCACTGTGTTGACGATGGGTACAGGCACGCGCAGGACACTCCATTAAGATACCAAGGAACATAACTGCTCCTGAACAGAGGTAAATCAGACTACAGGATGCAACTCATAACAGCCTTAAAGTAGCATCCCCATGGGTGTACCAGCCCATATCTCATGACTGCAGAACCCACCGGTGAAAAACACCACCCTCCAGCTGTCGAGCACACCCCACAGACCCAACCACCCCTGCCCACGGACAGATGAAGACAGTGCCACTCCAGACACAGCCAAGCTTTCGCCATAAGGTCTTATGTGCCCTCAAGAGAGAACCCAAAGTTGTAGTCTTTCCCACTGTCAACAGGACTTTCCCTGTGGTCAGTGGGTCTTTCCTCACTGTCATTCTCCAGGGTCAGCCTAGTTAAGGCAAAGAAAAAAAAGTTCTCTTATGTTAAACTTACTGATTTCAGAAAAAAAAAAAAAAAAACACACTTGTTTAAAACCCTATGAAAAGACACAAAACCATGTATATACATTAAAACAAGAATTAGAATTAAAGGAACTGAATGAAGCAAAGGGGGAACAAATCAGAGCTACACTTAAATGGATTTAAAAAGGGGAACACAATACTAAGTATTTCTGCAGCGTAGAAAAAGCCAAGTGGAAACGGAAAGTTATCAAAAGGCTTCGTACGGAATCGGGAGAAGTGTTAACTAAACAGAGTGATATTCTACAAGAACAGGTCTCATTTTACAAAGATAGTACAGTCAAACAACGCTAGTAGATAATGCTATATAGAGGAGACTGACAAATTCATAGAGTCAGAAGATTTTCCACACTTAGACGAGAACGATACTGCCTTATGTGAAGGACTGGCTACCATAGAAGAAAAAACAAATGCACTGAGAAAACTGAGGAATGGTTCGGCTCCCGGTTGCGATGGAATCACGATAAAGTTCTTAAAATTCTTTTCGGGTAAACTGGGCCATTTATTTACTAGTTCTTTTGTCGAATCCTTTCAAAGATGAATTATGTTATACCGAAAGACAAGGAATTATCACACTGTTACGCAAAGGAAAGGTTTGGAGAGAGATCAGTTAACTTACTGAAGGCCTATTTCTTTAACTAATTCAGATTATGAAATATTAGCAAAAGTTCTTGCCGAAAGACTTGGCAAAGTTATTCATAAGCTGATTAACAACAACCAGGTCGGATATCTTAAAGGAAGAAATATTGCAACAATCATAAGATCTATGGACGATGTAATAAACTACTTAAACAAATATAATGAAGCGGGATATCTACTTGCAGTCGATTACTCCAAAGTTTTCTACTCGAAATCTAGGAAATATTTTGCATGCGTTTAACATTTTTTGTTTTGGTACCGACTTAAAGAGGTGGGTGCACGTTCTAAACAATGGTAGCTCTAGTAGTATTAATCACAGAGGCTGGATTTCTTAACCTTTTGATGCTTCATGCGGTATCAGACAAGGATGTTCTTTCTTACCCCTGGCGTTTGTACTGGCTGCTGAGCTGCTCGCTTTTAAAATTAGGACCAGTACCATGGAAGGCATTAAAGCACCCACAATTCATTGCACAAGCCCAGTTCATATGAAAATAAAACAAATGGCAGACGACACATCACTTTTTTCTAAAAACCAAAGCAGACATGATGACAGCATTAGATATACTTGCTACGTTTGAAAGATTATCTGGATTTTAGACTAAACGCACAAAAAACCTAAGGTCATAAGAATGGGCAGAAAGGCTGAAGATGAAAATATTCCATTTACTGTGGTCAGTAAAATAAAGATATTGGGCATTTATTTTGACACAAACAAATTGGCGAGAGACATTGACGACAATAAGTTACAGAGACTGCAACAAATACATTCTTTGAGTAAGGAATGGAGCAAACGTTTACCATGGCATCCAAGGTAAAGTTGTTGTTATAAAGACCTTTTAATATGTCAGTTTACATATGTAATACAATCCATAGGTCTTCCCCATAGTGTATTAAGTGAAATAAACACAACCGTATACAAATTCCTCTAGCAGAAAAAAAAGTAATAGGAGAGCGTTTGAAACGGTCAAACGTAAAGTTATGGAAGCTAAGTACAGAGAAGGAGGTCTTAAAATGGTAAACATGATCGATCTACAAAATATTTTAATTTACAATGAGCAGGAAAGCTGTTTGCAGCAACTGATAAAAGAAAACTGGTGTCTTACATAAAATGGCATTTGGAAAAGCTTGCAAAACGTGATAGAATTTTTCACATTAGCTATAAAAGCAGAGACATATCAAAGGACTGGACAGAATAGACAATGCATTTTTGAAAGAGGTTTTAGTTACTATTTAGAGAGCAAAGCTCTAACTGCGCTTTGAAAACATTACTTGTAACAATTTTCATGATCAGCTGCTCTTCAATATTCACTACTCACTTACAAACACAAAACGTTGTTCTTTCAGTCTTGGCACATGAAAGGAATCGAAACAATTAAACAGGTCATTCATCCTCGAGAACATTGATTACTTACCATGGAAGAATTGCAAGTCCTCAGAGGAGAAAACAGAGCAAACACGGTATTGGAATATAACATTTTCATCAACTTTATTCCAAAGACATGGATTCAATATATACCAAAAGCTGAGCAAGAAAAAGGAAAACAAATGTGCCAGGCAGGTCGATACAACGTAAAAAAAGGGATATTAAGAAACTATTACTTGAAAGACGGTATCTCCTTATTCGTCTCATTTTTGGCGTACAAATTTCGGCATTAGATTTAGAAACATCCACGTGGTCTAGAGCAAAGGAAGTTACTGGAGAAACAAGATTGAAAGTTCTTCACTGATAAATCTTACATGACATTTATCCAACAAATATTCTTCTCTGTAAAATGCAGGTAAAAAAAATTAACAAATGTTCTTATTGTCCTGACACGGTTGACTATATTGAGCATTTTTTCTGTGAATGCCCAGTGGTACAAAAGTTTTCGTGTTTATTAAGGAATTTATCGATCTAAAAACAGACAGAAAACTAAAGCGGTCTGTATCCCATATTTTGTTCGGAGTAAACAAATCCAGTCTAAACAGAGTAAACTATAAATCTGTTAACTTCGTGATTCTGTGAGCTAAGATGTGTATAAGCATTTAAAAAACCCGATTCTATTCTCTCTTTACAACATATATTTGAAAAAGAGTTGAATATAGAATCCCTAGTGGGAAAAAAGTGGAGGACGGAGGACCCACTTAAAAAAAAAAAAAAAAAAAAAAAAAAAAGAAAAAAAAAAAAAAAAAAAAAGGAAGACGAGAAAAGAAAATTGGAGTTTGAAAGGAAAAACAAAAGGTATGAATGCGTCGGCACACTATGCATTTCTACACTGATAGACCCAGACGCTTTGTATTATGAGACAAAATATTGATATTTGCATGTTATTGTCCATCAA
>JADBJO010003804.1:226483-231483 GCA_016801955.1 Conus betulinus
CACACACACACACACACACACACACACACACACACACACACACACACACACAACATCACTGAACCATACGTTCCTGTAAATGGTTACAGGAATTCAAATCCCCAAAACAGGTCATAGAGATGTGGCCTACAGATCCTTGGGAAGATTTAAGATGAATAGCGTCCTTGCTGATCTCTCGTGCTCACCATTTTCGAATGTCTACAGTTATGCTCATCCAGAGTACTGGCCACGAACGTTCAGTACTGTTTATCATAGACATGCTCCATTCAAAACACGTACAATGAAACACACTCCTCAACCTCAATGGATGAAGCAAGAAATACAACTGCAATATTCCTGCTTGCAGATCTTTCTGAGATAGGAGGGAAATCAGATAAATAATTGAAAAAAAAAAAGCGAAATAAGGTTAATTCACTCGAACGAGCTGCGCAAGAGAAACATTCACGGGACCTTCTCAATACGGAACACTGTAAATGAACTAACGAGTGAAACATCGCAATCTAAGAATGTCACATAAGCAGCATCGCCCCCAAACGAACTCATTAACATTTTACAAGTGTGACAGATCGAGCAACTAAACAAAATCTCACTCAGCTAACTTACCTTGAAAAGTTAACATTCTTCTGCAAATCCAAGAATATTCATTCACAACTGTTGATGCCCTTAATGTCCTGATGTTTACTACTCCTCATGTCATCTGAAGGAGACAGGAGTCGTGGATGGGATGGATCTGATGGTAAAACTCTAAACCTTTCAGTTCCAATCACATCTGAAACACTCACATCTACAACTTATGCATTGAAGGATGTCACTTTCTAACGCAGTTTTAAAGTAGCAAAAATCATGTCCATCAGCAAATCTGGCGACAATTCTAACCCACTTATTTGCTTACCATATGTGTTGTGTCAGTATTATCCAAACTCTTAGAAAAGCACATAAATAAACATATTTTCGACCATCTTGAGGCTTATGATTTATTGAGTGACAGCCAATGTGGCTTCAGGAAAAAATAGTTTGTGTCATACTGCTCTAACAAACCTAATAGAACACTGGCATATGACTATTTACGAAAATTAATATTGTTGCTTTTGCAGAAGCATTTGATGTCATAGACCACAAGCTGTTATGCAAAAAATTGTAATTGTATGGCATAACTGGAAAAGTGATCCAGCTGATTTCATCATTCCTTGACGACCGTCAACAATTTGTCTGCCTGAATTCTTTAACATCCGATATATTAGCTGTCTAATATGGAGTACCCAAGGGCTCCTCATTCTAGGTCATCTTCTATTTCCTATCCATGTAAACGATATTCCCCTTCATACTGCAGAATCTTGTGAACTCTATTCTGATCGTACGACAATTCATACAAACAACTCTAATTCAGTGTATGTATCATTACAAAAGTCTCTAGACATCTTACGTGAATGGTGCCGTGTGAAACATACGTCACTAAACCCCAGCAGCATTAAATTTTTTTTATAACAGCCCAACAGAGATGGTAAAAGATGAAACAGTTCCCTCCTATTCATATGAACAATGTAAGAATTGAAGAGGTAGACAATTATCGTGCACTAAGCATGATAATTGACATCATTCTTTCATGGACTGCTCACATCAAAACATGTTGCAAAACAGCATACCAAAAAAAAAAAAAAAAAAAAAAAAAAAAAAAAAAAAAAAAAAAAATATAATATATATATATATATATATATATCAGTTATGCAGGATTAAGCACCTTTTGAACTGACATGCCAGAAAATTATCCCTGAATACATTCATACTCTCCTCATTCTATTACTGTTTTACACTTTTGGACTCAGCTAACGCAAATTAAAAAAAAAACCTGAATCAGCATCTATATACGCATCTTTAAAGCATCTTCAAATACTCGAGCCTCACCGAACCGGACTATATTCAAGCTGGAGCTTTTCCACTAAGGGATATGTTTACTATCAATAAAAAAAAATGTTAATACAAACAAATTGTATCTGTATTAGCTCCACAGGCTATTCAGTCCAATTGAGCATGAATTCTAGACATTTAACAAAACTCCAGATTCCCATACCAACAATTGACCTATTTAAAACAAATCTTTCTTATTCTGGTCCTCTTCTCTGGAACTTGCTTCCACAAGATCTGGAATACCATCGAAGTTCAGAATCTTTGAGACGAAAATTGTAACATGTTTTTCATACTCACACGAGTTATGATGATATGTAGTATATATGATATTATCAATGCCCACCCACCCACATGTTTTTACTATATCATCAACAAGCACAATTTATTTGCCTTCCTAAAGTGATTGTTACTGCCTACAGGTGTTACTACTTCCAAATTCACTGCTACTATTATTGATATGCTCTGTCAGTCCATGCAAATGTCAATTCGTGGAAGTTCTATAGTGTACTTTCTCAAAGCGTTGCAGCTACACAATGATAAATGTGTGTCTTGTTTACTGTTGATTTACTGAGGCATTGTCGCCATCGCATCAAAACTCGACACAATATGTAGCATACAGCATCATTAAGAAAATGAAAAAGGAAGGTAATAATGGTCTCTAATGACATCTCTCTCTCTCTCTCTCTCTCTCTCTCTCTCTCTCTCTCTCTCTCTCTCTCTCTCTCTGTCTCTGTCTGTGTGTGTGTGTGAGAGTGTGTGTGTGTGTGTGTGTGTGTGTGTGTGTGTGTGTGTGTGTGTGTGTGCACGCGCGCGCGTGTGTGTATGAAGAGGTGTGTGTGTGCGTGAGTGTGTGAAGGGTGTGTGTGTGATGATGATGATTCACTCTACCCTGGGGGCAGCGCACACATACACACTCACTCAGCACACACATAGAGCAGATGATAAATGGAGGAAGACGTGGAATGTTGGAGAGAGGAGGGGAGGAAAAGGGGGCACGTAAAGGACGTGGAAAGGGGGGGGGGGGGGGGGGGGACGATGAGGTCAGTTGGGGGTTGTAAGTTAGTCAGTCCGTTTGTCAGTGTTGACGTCGCATTAACGCTGTCTGTATTTATGTGTTGTTCTGGTGGGGTAAGTGTAGAGCTGAATAGGTCCCCAAACCCCACTCTTTCTACAAGAGATATGCCCATTATCACAGGTAAACAGTCCTTGAACATCTACATGTCTAGGGTTTCACTTGTACATGTGACGCTTAAAATGAATATTTATTTACCAAATGACGTATGCACAAATTACATCAAGATTCCGGAGCTCTCTTTAAAGTACCAGAATCATTAGGCCATTATCATTCGAGTATGAAAAATGTACAAGTTTGTTGGAGCAGTTGGTAAACGTCGATTGAAATTCTGTCTTCTTCTGCGCATCTGTCAAAAGCTAACACTAGTCCTACCCGTAACCTGCCTTTAATCGTAGCCCGAGCATAACATATCCCTTATCCTTTCAACGCTTGAGAAAACTTCCAAATCATTGAAACTGCCCCGTTTTTTTAGAACCTCTTTAAAGTTTACCTCCCCTGATCGTGACATTTGCGCTCCCGACAATTTGTACGTTTTTCCTGCAGCAGAAAGTGCCAGAATTTTCCAGAAATTATTCCTCATATATTCCGAACATTTCAATTGATTGTACTTCGTCATCATTCTCGAATTGTCTATGATACTTCAAGTTCTTGATTGATTACGCCAAGGACAACCGTGTTTTTGTGAACTTTCGATTCGATGATTTGAAATAATGGAGAGAGTGAGAGAATGAACAGTAGGGAGAAATGAAAGTGAACATGTTTGAGAAAGAAACGTTCTTGTTCAGGGGCCGTCACGATGGCCATTCAGTAATAGAAATCACAATGCCACTCTTCTAAATTTCGGCCACGTGCCCTTTTTCAAGAAAAAAAAAAAAATGCAGCTACGTGATGTCCATCTTTGGAAACTTGTCAGAGCAAAGAATAGACGTCATAAATATATTACGCAAGTTCTGACATCATATTGTTCATTCAGTAATAATTTGTGAATCTTCTACTGTGACTGAAAACTTCATCGGAATCGACCTTTTCTATGTCAGGATTGATTCAACGAGGGATCGGAAAGAAATAAAAGTATTGTCCACCTGCTTTCTCTCGGCTTTCAGATGACTGATGTATCAAAGTGTAGGCGTCTGATTCGTCTACACCGTTATACCTGTCCGCCTTACTGCTTTTGAAGGATTTGGACACTGAACCTGAATGTAAAGTCTCTGTGCGTGTCTCTCTCTCTCTCTGTCTCAAATTCAAGTGATCGCTTCAACACCTATTATTCATTTAGGTCTCTTTTACAACCAGAACCTTATCTAACCTGTTTAACGGTGAACAAATTTAAAATGCTTTCACGAGATTTCGTCTTGGCTTAAAACGACCGGAGTACAAATAAAACAGCAGATACAAAAAAAAAAAAAACTATCAAAGCATGTCCTTCTCGTAACCAACTTGAGAACTAACTCCACTTTCTATTAAGATGCAATGCTTATATGCCTTTCAGAGAAAAATACATACTGAAGCACAGACAATTTCAGAACGTGAACTCTATTGAACTAAAACAATTACTTGCAAACGAAAATGTGCATATTACAAGAGATATTGCTATGTATATTTATTATGCATTGAAAAAAAAAGAGAACTGGTATCCTACACAGTATGAATAATTAGTTACCCCTATAAATTAGCACTATTAGTACATCGAAAAATATACTTTTGTTGTCATTTCTCTTTTTTCTCTTTATGTCTGCACTGCACCTCACATTACTATAGGCCGGAGGCCTGAAAGATTAAAATTGCGTTCAATCGTTAAAGATTGTTCTGTCTAAAATCTGTCTGTCTCTCAATCTGTGTGTGTGTGTGTGTGTGTGTGTGTGTCTCTCCTCTCTCCCTCTCCCCCCCCCTCCCCTCTCTCTCTCTCTCTCTCTCTCTCTCTCCAATGATTCGTTTTTTTATTTAATTTTAAACAATGGAGTGAAACGGATGACTGTTATGAAGATGAAGTGAAGTGAGAAGGAGAACGCGTGTGCCTACA